>JAMKCH010010072.1:0-30339 GCA_023653785.1 Ophioderma brevispina
GGCCTTTCCCATTACGCATTAGATTCACCTTCGAAATTCTGACTGTTTCTCCATGCCACCCTGGTTGAAAGACAAGAAGGCCCCGATTCAGGAGATGTCTTGCACACGGCACGCTTATAATGCTCATTTAATTATGCTTGAGATTCTTTGTTAGCCTGAGTCACCTGCCCCCTCATTCATACCAAAAACGTACGGATACACATGTAAGTGCATACGGTTTCAAGGACTGAAGATCAGTGACACTAAATTTCACATGCTTCAACGGGACGGAAGTTTTCATTGTGGAACTGGGATTTACTAATGCATTTACCTCTTGCAAGTCAGGGGTTTTGTGCGAGAAAACAAAACCTATGGAAGCAGATGTTGTGTAAAATGCTCCATTCACAATTGCTGCCAGTGCGAGGCTCTCCCCGCAAATGGCCAAAACATGCAGAGCATATGTTAGGAAAAAGGATTGAAAATCTGTCATTTGAGGTGCAAATCAGACGGCACGATGTGACTCTTTTACATGCATTTCAATAGAGCTACAGCCACATCACAGTTGACTTTAATCTTTGGATTTCAGGAAGGAACTTGCCATTATCTCTTATTTGATGCATTTTGGAATTAATCCCATTTGGTGAACTGACATTAACAAGGCCGGGTTCTCGAACCACAAGTGTCGACTGCTTGCGCGATCAATTGCTTTATGAAGTTTGGCAAATAATGATGATTAGAAAGAGAATTGCACTGGAGAGAAGTGTTCCAAAGGTCACATGAGGTCACCAAGGGTCACCCCACCCCGAACCTCTCCCCGACGCAACCCTGCCCCGACGCACTCTCCCCTCCTGACCCTCCACCCCACCCCTCCCTTCACATCCCACCTGACCCTACCCCGGCCTACACCGATTTTTGTGAATGGGTCAAATGGTTCACATGAGGTCACCAAGGCACAAGAAGCGCCACGGATTCACACAGTCACAAAGGTCACGAGGGCACCCCGCCGATGCACCCCACCCTTCCCCGATGCACCCTACCCCAACGCACACCACCCTGACCAACCCAGATGCCACACCACCCGACCATCCACCCCCTCCCGATGCACCCAACCTCGCCAACAACACCCAACCTTGCCACAGCACCCCACCCTGCTCTCCCCCAACACCCCACCGGCCCCTCCCCAATCCCCCCACCCTTCCCCTCCATATGATTCAAACACCAAGAGGTTATGGATAGTAGTTTTGCAGTAGCAAAGGAATTTCGCATATATCGATGTTGTACCATTTTAGCGATCAGCAATTACGGCATATTTAATTAGCTTATTTGCATACCTAAGCCGCCTGTATCAAATGGCAAAGAGATTGCGCACAGAGGTTTTCGTTGTGCAGTGAAGGAATTGATGACATATCCGATGTACTGTTCAAAAATATAGCAGATTACGCTGATTTTTGATTATTAATTAGCTCTTTGCATATGTAATTTGTTCGAATATTGCCAACAATCTAATCAGGTCGAGTGAACTCGAATAGCTCTGGTTCAGAGCCCTCGTTTTTTGTTTTTTATTTTATTTTTTGCCTTAAAGTCGCCAGTATTTTGGCCCAAACCGTACGCAATATCCAGTGATAACTAACCCTTGCGGACTCCAGGTAACCTTGCCACACAACCTTGAGGGAAAGGGTTATAATTTTGGACTGGCCAATTTAAGCAATAATATTCATGAATATGCAATATTGCAGCCAAAAGCAACAACATAATATCTGAACACTCGCTCTATACCCTAACAAGTGTGAAAGGTAATAGGGAAATTAGCGTTAGCACAGCAGACAGAGCATTAAAAAGGTTGTTAAACGAATGTACGTAAAAATAGCAAATAAGCTAATTTAAATTCATGAATATGCAAATAATGCAGCCAAAAGCTGTTATTGCCCGGGCACATCATTCTATCATCTATCACGTTTGGTTTGAAAGTAAATAGGGGATAGCATTTAGCCTTTGCAGAGCATTTTTAAAAAGGTTAACTGAGTCATACGGTCGGACATACACAGAAATGTGGACTAGTATGTGCCTCCCATGTGAACATTCGTTTAGGCGACACAATAAATTGGAGAAATTCTTTAAAGGTGAAACAAGCGGATTTCACATAATCAGGTGCCCCTAAAAAAATCTTAATGTTGCCCTGTGTAGGCTTTCATCAAGATATCCCCCATTCTGAAATGATTAAGCTGAGAAATGTTTCTTAGGTACAAAAATGTGAAATTTCTAATTCGTATCGGAGCAAATACGAAATTTCAACCCAGTTTATATTGAAATTCTATAGCAAATATCAAAATCCCCTTTTTTTCTTTAAAAGACATTTTTGTAGCTAATACAAGGCAAGAAATTATTGTGTCTACTCATATATGAAATCCTCATTAGTAGGTATAGCACAAATTTTTACAAATGCATCCAACACAAATATTTTTGTTCATATGAAGCAGCGGATGAAAGAAAAACTCAGAACAGAAGAATTTTTGAAAACGGATGCACCGTTTTCAAAAAATATGCCCAAATTTTGTGTTGCTTATTTTGGACGTGTTTTTCAGCCAGCATTTGGACAAAAAAATGGCCATTTCACTTTTTCATCAAAATAAAAAAGTCTGTTGTAGATTATTAATACTATTTACCTACAATCTTGTGGTCCAACTTCAGGACCCCTTAGCAATTCAGGGCTATTAATGCTTTCATTAGTTCAGAATTGAGGGGCATAAATTTAAAGTTATTAAAATTTTTAACATGGGAAACAGGCAAAATGACTAAAATGACCATTTACCTAATTAAAGGGATTTACACAAAAATTTCTATATTTTAAGAGTTTCAATTGTGAAAATATAGCAAAAATTGGACTGTTTGAAAACAAATCCGACCATTTCATATGCGGATTTATTTAATTTAAATTGAAGGCTTTATTTTTATGCATTTTATGGTAATGATAAATTAATGTAGCCAGCTCTTATTAGAGAATAAAGGTATGATTTTGGGACCGGTACTCTTTACGACGAAATTGAACCCAAGGCGACACCATTATTTAAGTGAAAGAAAAGAGGCCGGAGGGGCAGAGTTCTTCCACGCCAAAAATAATGGTGTCGGCGGGTTCAATTTGTCGTAAAGAGTACGGTGTCCCAAAAGCATACCTTATTATCATTCTTAAACAGGCTTTATCATTGTAAGGTATTTCTTTAAACCAATTACTTACTCCAAAATAAGTTTAAAATTCAAAAAACAAAAAAAGGACTGCCACCACCCATGACAACAATCAAACACCCCGTTGAAACGCGCAACGACATACGCAACGAGACGCAAACGTTTGGCAGTGAGCCCGCGAAACGTTAAACCCCCAAATATATCAATATGCAGCAAATACTACCTGGGTTCAATTGCGATTGAACCCGGGGCATCAGCTAATGAAATTAGTACAGTTTTCACAGCTGTTAAGAATAATCACCGTCTAGAAAGCATATAGAAATAGCTGCCTTTTAAAATATTAAATTTTTGCGTAAATTCCGGGGTGTTTCTGGTGGAAAATTTCAAAAGTTTTATGTTAACATATTCTTTAAGATGTAACCTTTCATGTGTATGTTAGAAAAAATTCAAATGTTTTTTAATTGGGAATAATTTAAATAGTGAATTAACTAAACAACCCTAATAAAAATTGAATTTTTTTCTAAGTGGAGGTTCACCTTAACCAGAGGTTCACCTTATCTTAGCTTACAGTTTTTATTGCAATTTATTATCAGCAACACATCGGAATTACCTTTTTTAGATGCTTGCCTTTAGAGTAAAGTGTAAGTAAAATAGCAAGGGCAGCAATTAAGGGTCAAAAGGTCAATTTACAGTTAATGTAGAGGACTCCTAACTTGGTCAGATCATAGATAAACCTAAATTTTAATGAAGGACAGACCTATCTATGTTTTCATCTAGCATATTTTTGATAATTCTGACCCAATATTGCTGGAAGAGAAGACTTTTGAAAAGGGTAGAAATTAACATTTTTGCATGTGGCTGAAAATTTTGCACTCACAAGTGATATGCCTACTATTATGACACAGTATTTGGGTGCCTCAAATCTCTCATTGCACCTTTAAACATACACCTGGTCTATGACTTACAGCAATAAAAGTGCATAGACACAAACTTCACACCCCCCACAATGTCGTCTTCAATGTATACTGGACACTCGCTCAAACCACAACACAAAATTTTTACATGTCATATTTTCTTTTAATCCGGTACACTTGATATACGATCCACAGTGTTTCATAAACATCTTAGAACAATGCATCAACAACAATGGGAAAAAATAACATTAAAAAAAGGCACCCCAGAAAGTTGCCATTTCAAACGGGGATAAATAAAACAAAAAATTGGACGATTGCAAAAGATAGCTGTTCAATTATGTGGTTGGCTATTTGATAACACTATAAACCCATTTGTAGAATGCATTCTTGAAATATCATCAGCATTTTTTTAATATAGCTGTTCTTTGTTTTTTTTTCTATATTTGTACAAGTACTTTTTCACATATTTGACTAACTTGTTTATGTACATTTAATTCTTTGTACAACACAATGTGAAGTGTACATTAAATCTAACTCTAGCTCAAAAGCCATGGGCAGTTGGATACATAGGACTTGCAATATTCTCATTTGTTTATATTCCACAATATTTTTGCCCAGTCTTTATAAGCACCCTCTTTCAAGGAGCTGGTGAGAGCAACAACCATACTTGCAAGAACCAGGAAATGCACCCGACAGAAAGAAAAGGAAATTTATCTAATTTTTCGCAATCCAGTGGGCCCTAGTTTCCACGATTATCGTTAAAGAGGTTATGTTACCAACCATTCTAGGGGTACTCATATACCACTAAAGCACGTACCTCTGTGTTCAATGGAATAAACCGTCCATCCGTATGATCTCTGCTGTAAGTCACTTAATACAGTAGTAAATACCTGGATGTCACAGGTACCTATATAGCACAGGTACCTAAATGACACGGGTACCCAAATTGACACCCAGGTACACAAAAGGCAATATACTTAAATGGCACAGGTACCAAGATGGCACAGGTACCTAAATGGCATGAGTACCTAAATGGCACAAGTACCTAAATGGCACAAGTACCAAAATGGCACAGGTACCTAACAGTCTGTAACAAGTGCACCAAAAATAGACAATACTGATATAAAGGGTAGTCTAAACCTACTTGCATCAAAGTATTTCCAAGCACAGATGCAATGGAGTCCTTTATGAGAGAATGACAATTAGAGATGTTGGGTACTTAACCAGACTGGTGTTGCCACAATTTCTTCACATGCACTCTGATCATTAGCACAAAAACGCAGTATTTTAGTAGTTCTCCTGCAGAGTTTAACAACTAGAATATCACAAAAACCAATGTGACAGTACTGTCAAGGGAAACATCAGTTGCAAGCCTATATACGCCCTCGTTTTTCTACTTCAACAAACTTTTTGACCGATCTCAACATGCAATGCGATCTCTCTAACAGGTCATTTGTACAATAGTCAACTAGGAACTATGATTTTTCTTGTTTATACACAAAAACTGCGACCTTAAAAACAGCCAAAAGGGTTTGTTGATGAAATGGAAAACGAGAGAAACAAAACAGTGCTCATCTCTATAGAAATTTCAAAACCCATTATTTTAGTGTTGTACAAATCTCGATGCAATTTTCAAGAGCATGGTGGGCTTGATGGGTAAAATGTGCTTTTTTTCTTCAGGGCAAATACTGTTAGAAAAACAGTATCAGAATGGCCTTTTCCCCCCACATAAAATACACATTTTGCCACTGCAAGTTGGTTCATTCAAGGATTTACGTAGTGACCTTTAAAAATCTGTTGCAGACCCTGTTTTCAATGGATGTGTATTTCAAAATATTGTTTTTGTAAATCAATCCCATGGCATTAATTGTTAAAGGCTAATGGCGAACATAGACATGACAAGTTGAAGCTTTTCCAACACTGCATATACATTTGGTCACTGTGCTGCATTACTAGAGTATACCACAACTGACAATTGTTTTTAGATAACAATGATATTTCTGACCTTACAATGTATTGTGTAGATAAATTTGCAAGACAATAATTGAGTCTCGTTACAGGTCCAACCTTGTGCATGTTATGTTGACAATCAGTCCAACGCATGAACAATATTCATAGTTGCTTATTTGGACTTCAATGCAACATTGACATGAGTAATAGAACAAGTAAAATGGACTTTAGAATTTGCCATTAAGTAATCATCTTGTTTCCTGAAATACAACCTTTGATATATTGACCAAAACCACACAGTTAAAGATTTAATTGACATATGCCCTTATTAATTGGGTGCCACTTCAGGGGTAAAGTTACAAATTATACAAAATTTTGAAAACTGTTTAAAACATGCACTTGCTTGTACTCTTGTCCAAAACCCGAACGCAGCCTAAGCATGTTTCACCGATAGAGGGGCGCATACTTTGGCTGTACCTAGAAAATGCACATCTTTCAATTCAGTTTTGTTTGGCTACTGGCATATGTTTTGAACTCTTTTACGAACCCAATTAACAAAAGAAAAACTGATAGAAATTGTTGGTTCCCTGCACACGTAGTTTCTAGACTCTTGAAATGTGATGTTTCTTCTTTTTGACAGACAATTTTCCCTTCTCATTTGTTTGTCATTTAATGAAAATTGCCCAGAAAAAGTGTTTGTTTTAAAAATTTAAATTAAAACAGGAAATGGTTTGCAAATTGGTTGGATATAAGTGACCTTAAAATACACAATACAGCCAAATCTTAAACCTTCAGTAAAATAGGTTAAAAAATCATCATTTAGTTTGCTAATGTTTACATTGATGGCAATGAAGATCTGGACCCTCATGAAACATTAAAAGGCAGTTTAAATTCAGAATTTTGTTATAAAGTGCAGTGATGATGATAATATAATGGTGTCAAGTTAGCATTTTGGCAATACTCACAAGGCGGTGGTGCTCGAACCACAAAGGTCCCCCGCCAGTGCAGTAGCTAAGAACAAGAAGCAACAATTTAAAGATCTCAGGGAGAAATTGTGATGGAAATAATTGGTTCTTTGAACTACTGTGGCTTCCATTTACATGACCTTCAAAATTTTGGCACTGAACTGTTGACCACATCCACCAAGTTTCAACCACAATCCTAAACACAACCCATGATAGTGATTTGGACCTTGAATGACCACCACATGAACCTTCAAAAATTTTGGCATTGAATGTTTGTCCACATTCACTAGGTTTCATGACCAACCACCATGTGCAAAGATTTGGACTTTGAATACCTTGAAAGATTTAACCAAAAAATTTCTGGCCTGAATGTTGACCACAAAGACACCGACCAAGTTTCAATCCTCCTACCACTGTTAAGTTGATTTGACTTGGATGACCCCACCCACTGACCTGAATGACCTTCAAAGTTTTCAACACTGAAATGTTGACCACACCCACCAAGTTTTCATCATCCTACCAATGATTATGATTTGACTTAAATGGGACCCCATATGGACCTTTTAATGACCTTCAAAATTGGCACGAAATGTTGACCACACCCCACCAATTTTCATCTCCTACCCCATCATATTTAGTGATTTGACCGTGGATTACCCTCATGCCCTTCAAAATTTTTGGTACTGGATGTTGACCACATCACCAATTTTTCATCCTCCTACCACAGCTTAAGTGATTTGACTTGGATGACCTCGAATGGACCTTCAAATTTTCGGCACTGAATGTTGAGCCCACCCACCAATTTTTCACATCCTCCTAACCACATATTTAAGTGATTTACCTTGGATGACCCGTCTCGAATGACCTTCAACATTTTTGGTACTGAATGTTTGACCACACCCACCACTTTTATCCTCCCTACCACATGTAAGTGATTTGACCTCGGATGACCTTGAAATGACCTTCAACAATTTTTGGGTACTGAATGTTGACCACACCCACCATTTTCACATCCTCCTACCACATTTAAGTGATTTGAGACCTGGAATGACCTCGGATGACCTTTAAACGACCTTCAAATTTTCGGCCCTGAATGTTGAACCCACACCCACATTTCATCCTCCTACCACATATTAAGTGATTTTGACCTTGGATGACCCTTTGAATGACCTTGAATGAACCTTCAAAATTTTTTGGTACGAATGTTGACCCACACCCACCCAGTTTCATCCTCCTACCACATTTAAGTATTTGACCGTGGATGCCCTCGGATGATCTTGAAATGACCTTCAAATTATTCGGCACTGAATGTTGACCACATCCACCAAGTTTAATCATCCACCACAACAGTAAGGTTTCTAGCAATTTACTCCAATTTTTGCTATTTTTGAACCCATTTGACTTTGACCAATGCCACATGACCCTCCTCCGAACTCATCCGCACCTACTTGAGTGACATCTATGGTGCTGAAGATGGAACCCATACTTGCCCATCAAAGAATCGTGGTTGACGTTTATTTACATTTAGCCCTATTTTGGCCCATCTTTGACTTCCTATTTGACCTTTGACCACGTCACATGACCCACTTTGTATCCCCCCACCGCCTACTTGAGATCAGCTATGATTGCAAATAATGGGCTTTCCACACTTGCTTAGTTCCAAGATATCCTGGGACGCACACACACACCGACGGCTACCATTTCTATAGTCCCCTTCGCCAAAAGTTTGGCGGGGTACCAATTAGAGAAATAAAGGTATTGTTTTTAGCCTAGTAGCTATTATTAATAAATGTGTATATTTTATCCACAAACACCCAAGCCATACGAATATCGCGTTGACGCGGTAAGGCTCTGGTACCGTGTGATTCGTTTCATATCACATGGCCAGTAACCAATGAATTGCGTAAACATAATCTCAAGTGTTTAAGAATACTGAAATACACATGTCTACTGGCAGGAAGTGATGGTTATGCTGTAGATGCTGGGCAGCAGAATTGCTCACTTGTTCAGATTTGTGGGAATGCAACACACTCAGCAACGATCGTACTGTTGAGTAACACCTTGGGAGCTCTCCAATGCATGGGTGTGTGGACTTACATTATTGTACAGAAATGTATTATGCAGTATGGACCATCTGGTGAAAGTTCCAGATATGGGCAGTATATTTTAATTCACTGTAAAAATTAGACTGTCATCGGCACATAGTTTTGAAATCTACTGGTAATATTAGAGTGTAATTTAGTGCTTAAATTTAACAGTTGCCCAACATTTTAATTTATATATTTTTTTTAAAATCAATACTATTTGTTATTATAATAAATTCTATAGAGAGGCTATCAATATTTAAGCACTAATCCCCACTACTTGTTTAGAAACAGATGGGCAGATCTTTGGAATGAAACATCTAGATTTACAGGGACAAACTATTCCAATTTGGAATTTTCCATACTGTAGAACATTATCCTCCAAAATCTGGTAGTACCATGACCTGTGCAAAAACACCTCATGCTTTTTTGTTTCTGAACATCCTTGATGCCTTTGTAACAATTATATTGTGACAGTGTTTCTACCCTTAAATTACAAAAATACAAGTCATTATTTCTGCCAGCTTTCAGTAAAAGGTGGTTAGCCATTTAAGGTATTAGCATGGCTCTCAAATGAATTGCTCATCGGGACAGAAAAAAGCAAGGAAATCTACCAAGAGCTTTTGACAAGGTACTATTACTACTAACAATACTTTAAACAGCAATCAATTCATCAAAAGTAGAATAAGTTGATAATACTATAATAATATATTCTTCCTTGTGTAGTTAATCATTCAGGAAAAAATTCACATATAGATTTTGGGTATTCACCGAATGAAATATACACACAACTAAAGCAACCATAACGTTTTACCATACACATCAAGGTCTTTCATTTGAGTATTAATTAAACACAGTGAATAAATATCGTAGGACTCATTTAGAGAAATAGTTCGACCGTTTTCTTTTTTTTTAACTACGACAATTGTGAAATCGAACGAACGCATTTCTTTTTGTTTTGAACAGTCATTGCCCAACGTGGACTAGAAGATTTTATTTTTTCAACAATTCAGAATAAAAATAATTAGAATCATGTACACCTCTCTCCAACCAGGGAACCAAATATACCGCACATAAATGTAAATGGTCTGTATTAATGATACAATTGTTCTTGATTTCCATCAAAATGTCATTCAAACGAAAACATGGCCAAGAACCAGCTTGTTAAAAGATCTTTACAGAAGTTACTTAGTAAAACCGCACAAGAATTTTCAGTCTTTTTGTTGCTTAAATTTTATGCAATCTATCTCATGCCCATTTTAGGTCTTTTCAAGTGGATTCTTTATGCCCATAGTAATTTTTTTTTTCCTGCAGTTTTAGTTAGTCATCTTTATAGAGTGCATTGCAATAGATATTCACTCTCGGCCATTTTGAAATTACATGAAGTCGGTAGCAAAGTACCCGCATAGAAATTCTAAGAGCCGGGCAACGATATTAGAGTGTGCGAGCTACAGCGACTGTCTGCTATAGCAACCAGCCTCGCTTCCATCATGACATGACTGGCTTTCATAGCGTAAATAACTACGACTAATTTATTATTCCTAAGTACAAATACTGTGCACATGTATATTGCACATCTTTCTCACGTATTGATCATTTTGTTTCATAAAATGCTGTGCCCCTTTCATAGAGTGGCTTACATTAATTTAAAAAATGCTTTCCTGGTAGTGACAAATTTCCATTCTTGTAACTACTAAATCATCTTATCCTCCTTAAATCTGCCCAGGTGCTTGACACTGTTAAGAAATGAGTTGTCACAAAGCCATGAACAGATTAAGCTCCTATGCATTACAGGTGGTATTACAGATTTGGAGTCCAATAGGTTTCCAAAGTGGTTTTTGGAACATGGGTAAACATTCTTGTGTGTGAAATGAAATAATTACAGTTAGGACATTCTCAACATTTTTTTTTTGGTAGGGGGCTCGTTTGGTTTGATCCTTACAGACTCCCCCAACTGTCCATTTTTTTTTTTAAAATTGCAAACTGTTTTTTAGCCACTATTTTTTACCTCTTTGTAAAAAAAAAATGTCCAGTTGTTTATTTTTGCAGAATCTTTATTAAGTATAATTGGAGTTTTATTACATAAGGTATTTGCACATCACGTTTGCCTCTTGAATTCAGAAAATAAATTCCATTGAGAAGCACATGATTTGAGGGGAGATTGCCTAGTCAACTCTTCTCATGGTAACTGTATTTGTTCACAACACCAGGTTTCAATGCGGTTCCTTTATGTTCTTCTGTGAACTGGTTGTTATGTAGTGTCTTAATCGACAAGAAAAATATGACTTAAATTTTGTGTCTGCGACGCAAATACCATAGACTTTTAATGCAGTCACCTGTTAATAAACCATATCAACTTGGGAAGCAAGCAAGTCAGAATTGCCGGAGAATTCTTACTTTATTTAAAGCCAACCACGACAATCAAAATTCGTGTTGCGTAATCTTCTACAATTCCGTTTATTCGCATTCTTATTTTGTGTTACAGCAGTCTTGTTTTCCAGCATTCTAACTGAGTTTTCTTCCTCTCAAATGCTTTGCTGTAGGTTTGCATACTATGATGTCAATTCCATAACTAAATTTAGAATCATTTTGGATTATCATTATATTTCACCCTCACTTCTAACATTCTGTTAACAATAGTAATGTATGAACAGCATACTGTTCTTTTTTCGTATTTAACTAATTTTGATTCGGTTCTAAGGCTATTTGTGGTTGTGTCCCTGTCTGAGCCAATCAGACAGGGTGTATTATAGTAGTAATACCCAGGGGATTAACCGCATACTGTTGGCATCTATCAAATCCATGTTCCCACAAGTCCTACTGCTTTACATGTTTTACAGAACACATTTTCACACTAACTTCTGAACTGGTTTCTGGCCATGTACCGATTGAATTAGAAAAATACAAAATACAACACTGTAATGGAGGTGAAAAAGGATTATAAAACATTCATACTCGTTGTGGTGCACATGAATACATACAGCAAATTTCATCATTTTCCTTTGTTGTATAATCAATGTGGCAATAACACAAGCTATTTACATAAATTTACATATTACAGTACAGAAAGTTTGGCTGCTTGCTGTTTTGTTTAACATATGCTCATTTTTGGGCGGAACCCCCGGTGAAATATTGTATTAATACACTATTTGTTTTTCCATATCAAGACACTACGTGGGATTAATAATTACTTTGACAGGAGGATACACTTCATTAAGCTCAACAACTCCCACGGAAGGTTTGGTGGCACTCTTCAACCATCGCATCGCGAAACGAGGTGCGTGTTCCTCCTGGCTCACGCAGCCCCGTGTGTTCGATTTCTGTCCAACAAATTAATTAATCAGTTTATTATTTCTATGTCGTCATCAATTCAGTGCATGCAAGAGTACACTGGTATAGCAATATAAATTATCCTCACACATGTCCACGGTTCTTTCCACTCTCTACCACTCATAACTGAAGGGAAGTTGAATTAATATGTGAGTACCGATTCCATACATTGGTATTAAATAATTTTGGAAATAACGGTTAACCTCGATGAAATTGCAATGAACACATCACACCTTAACAGATTTGAACGCCAAAACTTTTTTTGGTTTCTAATTAAACAAGTGAGTGGACTACGTACTTTACCTAGATTTGTATCATTTGTTTCCGACTGGTCAGATCCCTCTCGCCATATCACAACACTGAAATTTCATTCTTGTTGTGGGTTTTCCAAAATAGCATCCTTAATTGCTAGTAATGTGCTTTGTAAAGGACAACTGTTATATTTCTATGGTTTGAGTCATCTGTGTCAATCAGTCCAATTTTATACCATGTTCACATGCACACCAAGATCAATATTATTATTCATCCTTCTCAGCTTCCGAATTTGATATAAGGCGTGCCACATATGACGAGGATCCCTTATCACTAACAAATCTTTCTGGTGTTCCTTTCATTTAGCACGAATTTTTTGATGTATGTTTTTTCTTTTACATGTACAATATTCTACACAATGTCACTTTTCAATATGCCCTGTTTCAGGCTAGCATTTTAACCCGTTCTGCACACAATTGCATTTTGGCATCAACACCATAAAGACTGCACTTTAAACTGGATTAGGTTGTCCTTGCCCTTTTAGAGGCATTAATTATGGTGGTATGGCAATATGTCAGAGGTGGTATTGAACAAATCCTATAAAGGTTGATACATACAGAGCCCATTTCGACTACACACCAACCCAGATAATAATGCTCTTTAGTACAGAAAATTTTTAGTACTTCAAGAAGTGGTGGCTGGTATTCTGAAAGGGCAGTCTGACTTTTGACCTGGGTTTAAACCAGGGTTATTCCTACGTGGAATAGACCTTTTTTCCTTCCAACATACTCCAAAAAGGTCTGTAACAGGTGGAGACAATTTCTCATGATGTCCGTTCCAGCTCATCCATGAAGGAATGTTCTCAGCCCTTAAATTTAACTTTCATAGTATTTTGGAGAAAAAGGTCCACTCAGGAAGGACTAGCCCTGGTTTAAACTCCGGCTAAGGTTTGACTCTCTTTAAGTCTGGTGGTTCTTAGAAGAATCCTTCAGCACTTTCTTCCTCTCAAGTACTCACATATGTAGTAGCAGGAAATTGTGGGTTTGGTTTAAACCAGCCTCTGGCATTTGGTCATGGTTGGTGCATGTATGTGATTTTGCAGGTGCAATTGTAAAGCGGAGGGTGCATCTTTAAAACAAATCACTTAATTGCTGAAAATGACTGAAATGGATGTTCAACATAAGATACCAAACAGCTTTGCAGAAAAGGGGCACTAATTAGATAATGCTCAATGATATGAATTCAACAACTACAAGTATGGTACCCTAGTTGTTTCTGGTAAATTATTGTAAATGGTACTATCTCAATCAGTCACAAGGGGTTTGTCCAGGAAAGAAATTTGGTCTAAGCAACAGAGAGCAAATATTACCATCTTTGATCCCATTCAATTTTTCTGTATCAGAAATCTTAACCTCTGATACAACTTTTTTAGCTACACCTCCATTGTAGGTATAAAAAATTGCATGTAAAATACAACTTTTGTGATGTACAATTTTGTGAAGTTCAAATTTAAAATGATTGCACTGCACTATGATTAAGTAACAGCCTCACAAACTCCTACCCATTTAACTAGTCTGTGAATATGTTATGCAGATGCACTATTCTCAAAAAAGCAACTCAGCAAATGTAACACTTACGAGTATAGTACAAGATTGTCCTTTGCATTGTGTTCAGTGGGTGTTGCATTAATTGTACATGTTATACCTATTGTTTCCCACCCCCCTTCCACAAAAACTAACCCCCCACCAAAAAGCAACCGAGTTATAATATGCATGGAAAAATAATTAGTTTTGTATATATACATACATATATATCCGTAGGAATAAATGTTTTGGTTTCCAAAAAACATCACATTCAGTACACAGTAACACTACCGATGACGCCAAAATCACCTTGGTTCTCTGATTTCGATTTTGAAATTGAACATGGTTAATTTGGCCTACACTACAAAACAAAGGCCCAAATACTAACTAAGCAGATGTGTTGACTATGCAGTTACATTCCCGTATATTTATCAGAGTTGCTTAAAATTTATATGGAGTAGTTTGAACAAATGAAGTTGTATCTAGGTATTTCACAGTCGGCAATTTCTAGGGAAATACGAAAATCAAAATGGTCTTTGAATGGCTCATCATCGGTGTCAGTTAAGTCACTAATAACATTTTTAAGTCCAACAAAAATGATGCAGTGTGTAACATAAGTCCACTGCCCACATGTCAGTTTACAGAACTATGTATGTACCAAACTGCTCATGCTCTAGCACCCTACCAAGTTTGAGGGTTCTCTTCTCACTGTAATGAAATGGTTGATAAGTCACAATTAAATGAAATGCACAAATATATATGTAACTCAAAACTATAAAGCACCATGTTTTATCACCCCCTACAAAGTTTCAAGTGAATCCCTCACTGCATTCGAGTAGTTGTGCAAATGAGCTCATTAACAGTAAATTAATATGCAGATGTGACACAATACAACCCAGCACAAGAACTGCCACTTCCTATTACCCCCATTAAGTTCCAAGTGAATCAGTTTTTGCAGTTTGATGCAAAGTGGATTAATTATGGCTTGCTAGCCGATAAGACAAGACTGATCACGTAATTTGCATTGCTAGTAACTCTGTTGCAGGGGACAAAAATGTTGTAACATGATAAAACTGTGATAAGTCAACTTTTGCATGTGCACCTGTATTTAAGAAATAAAGGGTGATGCAGTATCCTTTATGGGCGAATAATGTGTCCGAGGTCGGGAAAAAATAAATAATGGACGAGGCGCAGCCGAGTCCATTATTTTATTTTTTTCCGGCCGAGGATACATTATGAGCCCATAAATACTGCAAACCCTTATTTCTATTCTATTACCGAAAACAGCCTGATATAATGAGAAAATGCATTCGCGACCCATTATTGCAGAATAATGGGCCGTAAACTGACCAATCAGAATGCCCGCATTTTCAATAATGGGCAGCAGAGGTAATAGAATACATAATATAGTTATTTCAATGCATGTTAACTGTTTACAGCTAAGCCACTGCTAAGTTTCAAAATTGTTAAACATTTCATTCCAAGAATTGAGAGTGTCATCAACTTGTTCTAAAATCAACAGAACAGATGGATTTCAAAACCCTTGCTGGTGGTTGGTTTCCACTGAACTGTACTTTGGCTTGCTATGCCACCAAAACGAATATATGGTTAAGCTTAGACGTTTGCCGAGTGGTGTCAACTCCACAGTAGGTGGTACATTAAGAGCCACATCTTGCCCTAATAGTAATCCATACTCTCCACAGCTTAGTAACCCAAAAAAGGAATTGCACTTGGTTAACATCCAATGTAAGCTGCAAGAGATATTCGCTTGAAATAAGGATTTCAGATCCAGGAGCAATTTTTGGTGCTTTTAACATTTTATTGCCCCATGTCTATACAAATGTACACAGTTTTGTTTCAGAAGCAGGGACATTTTGCCTTTTAGCAGGGGTAAATTTTCCCCTTGCCCCTGCTTATTTCAAGCCTTGCTTTGAATAGAATTACACCAACACTCTTATTCGGAGCCTGGACAGTAGTGGATGACCTAAAAAGACACACCTGCACCATTAGAACTTGATGCGATGAGGGATTACATGAGTAGCATTACAAATACCCAAAGCCAGTGGCGTAACCAGGGGGAAGCTTCCCCCTTGTGGGGAATCTTGTCCCCTGTGGAATCAGTGATTTTCTGCACATGCACCAAGTGAAAACAACATAGGCCTATAGTGTACTAACCAATTTGAATATATTCTTTCCCCCCTGAAAATATATGTGCCCACTTTCTCCCCTGAAAAAAGCTTGTTACGCCACTGCCCTAAGCACTGTCTATTTCCTCAATCCCCAGAATTGCTTATCATTGAGAGAGCCAAAGGGAAGAAGATGGCTGCCTTCACTCATGAAAATTACATCACACAGGCATGGCAGTGGAGAGATCTTTGGCACTATGGTTCTTTTAAGTAGTGAATGAATTTAAGTTCCACTAAACAATTCTACCCATTTGTCTGCTCTTGCTTATTAACACTCTGTAGGGCTCACTTGAAGTTTGGTAGGAATACAAATATGCTAGTGCTATTTACTATTAGAATCGTGGGGGTTCCTTCAAAATGGAATCTTGATGACGCTGATAATCATTTACACCCCCTGACAACTACCTGCCTATTATCAAGATTTCTAAGCACCATTTTGATTGGTTACTTTTGTGTTAATATTATGCAATAAGCAAATACCGAGAAAATGTAATAATGTGTATTCTTCACACAAGCGATATAGAAGCATATTTTGATTGGTTACACAGAGGGCCATCTCATGTTATATCCCATAATGAGTCAATCAGGCAGATTGTATAATAGATGGTTAGCTAGTGGCGTAACCAGAACCTTTGCAAATGGGGGGGGGGGCAGAAGGGGGCCCAGGTGGTATTTTTGAGGGGGCACTAATTTGGGGTCCTTCTCCATAGACACTGTACAAAGGGTAAGTTCATTGCTTGCCGCCCCCTTTGGCCCCTGGCCCCACCCCCCCCCCCCCCCCCGCTGGTTACGCCACTGATGGTATTCTCAGGGGGTTTGAGTTACCACTGTAATTCACTACAAAACCAAATTGTCAAGGAACAGTAACTGCAGTCGTTTTTTAAAGCCAATTTTTAAAAAAAATAACCAAAAGGAAGCTCACAGCTCTGATATTTTAATTGCCCCCATACCCGGATGCTGCACATTACCGATTTAGGCAACATTATTGTGTCTACAAGTAATTCAACCCTCACCTTCTTGACTATCAAAACCACATTACTGCACTTAATCTAGTATTGAACACCACAATTTTTTTTTAGTACATGAACATCCAAAAACAAACAAAAAACAACACAAAATAAACTATAACCTACATTATATCTCCCCCTCTCTAAGCTGTCCCTCAAAAACAAATACAAATTCTCTCTGTATATGTATAGATAATGACTTTTTTTTCAAAACATTTTAAATTATTTTTTCAGACAGAGAAAAAAGACTTCATAATATTTGTGTTGTTTCTTTTACAAAGCAAATTCTATACAAGTAGTTTTTGTACTAATTTGTCAAATTACTGCATGGTAACAAAATTGTTTTCATTGACATTACTAGAAGAAACCCATTGGTGGGATACAATTATCTACATACAAGGGAAGAAATTAAAATTACAGTTAAAATTATTAAGGTCATTTTGAAATTCCTAATGTAGCCAATGTTGAAGATAAACAGGCACTATGAGTTACAAAAAAGCTCATCCTACAAGGACACAGTTCAGTGGGTTGTACTTGCACATACATTGACATGAATGACCTTGTGTGAATCTGGGTACCATACTCATACCCAAAAACCAGGGGTGGATTTTCTAAATACATTGGATGAGTATTGAACTGCGCCAGGGGAATTGAGATTTGACTAACTCATAGTGTTGAGGCTCTCCACACCAACTGCAAATTCTACTTCCCTGCAAAATACCAGAAATTCATATTCTGATCTTCTCCCAAGTGTATCCCATGTTTGTGCATTTTGTGGTAATATTCAGGACGCTCCAGAAACTCTCACTTTGCAAGATAATTCTAGAGTCTAGGTCAAGTGACAACTCCGTCGCACGGTCAAGCAAATAGCTACAATTAAAGGGCAATAGTTTGGGATTTATCTTCAGTAATGGAGATTTCTTGAAAATCTCAAGGAAAGTAAGTGACCATAAATATATTGCTAAATGCAAGGCCTCACCTTTCATTCCAAAAAGCCCACAGAACAAAAAGATTGATTGATGCACCTTCAAAGTAGTTACTTTTTAACAGAGGGGTTGCCACAAGGTTTTTGTTGTCAATGATTGGGAACATGTGTGTTACTCTGTCGACAACATAGTGGATATGAAACGCAAATACTGTATACAAAATTCATCTCCATGCCCTTTAAGCATTTCTTCAGTCTGTTGTACAATGGCAATCTCTTCACCAGGAAAAGAGGACAATGGGACGGGAGGGAGGGGCACATCTGTTCACCATATGCAACCTGTTGACCCCATGACAGTACCAAACACCAACAGATGCCAATGCAATGATGTGAGAAAAATGGCACCAGTCCCAATCCCGCGACACCATGTAGCGTGGGTACCTGGTCATGGATGAAAAGAAATTACATGGATAGAATAAGTACGAGCCCTCTAAAAAGTACCATTGTATGGGCTTACTGATCCATATTTGTACAGTGTTTTCCTCGTTCACATTTAGGGGCATTGTTATCTAACACTACCCGTCAAGGTACATCCCCTTTTTAAAAACAACCACATGGTACATCCTGTGTTTAACCCGATCACAAGGAAATATTTCACCTATTAAATGATAGTTTTAGCAGGTTCAGAGGAACGTCAAAAGCAACAACAGACGCCTTTTGAAACAGGCCTTGAATGTCAGGTAAGCACTTCAATAGGCCAGTATTTTGACCAATGTGCACTTAGTAATTATAATGCAAACTTGGTTACACTCAGTAAAACTGAAGCAGGGAATCCTTGTTAGGCACTCCGAAATGGATTTACCAACGTTGCCAAATAAATGGCAGTTTAAAATATCAAGAGAGCAGTACACAGAGTGATTATTGTAAAGAATTACAGCAAAGTACTTGAAGAGCAAGTAACACTGTACTTCAAGACAAGCAAGGGGTTGGAGTGGTGGGGCAGTGGTGAGAACTGTATTCTTCACAGACTGAACTGTAACCTTAACGATAAGTGTGACATTTGCAGTAAGTTAAAGAGCATGGGGGTCTATATCATCATTGTTACAAATAGGCTGTGTACCTGCATGAGCAGCATAGGTAGCAACAAGGCCATCTTGACTCACTATGTTTTAGCAGTGGGATGGTTTTGGAATTATGAATGGGATTGAGAAAGGTTTCACGGGTACAATAACGTAACCATTAATACTGCATGCAAGTGCTATGTACTTATGTAGCACATCATGTGTAAAGTGGGTCTAACAGTAATTCTGTGTAATATGTTGATCTTGGATTTGTGTGGTAATGGCGGGGAATGATTGTTTGCTGTCATGAGTGCACCCAGAGGGGGGAGGAACAATGCTTTGACCACGGCTTTAGCATCACCATATTCCATTGGATGGGGCAGCAGCTCAAACCTCTTTTGGCCGCGTAAATGAGTGTGGTGGAGCACCTTTTGGTGGGGGGTATCAAATATGGACTTTTTAAAGAGCTGAATATTTTCATCGATAGAAATTCAATGCTTATATTTTTCTCAGGGTTTGGGGACAGTTAGGGAGCGGGGAGACAGAGCACTCCCCACTGTTCTAGGCAATGGCACTCAAAAAGTCGAGATAACCGATCCAGGGTTTCCTCTGCCGATTCGATGGCCGATATATATATATTTTTTGTAGTATCGGCTGAATACTCCATGAGTTATTCATCTATTCCAGATTGCACTGGGTTCAACATTTTTACTGGGATATTGGCGCCAATGATAAAAACGTCCAATCTGTGTGGTCCACATTGCTACAAGTTTCAATGAGGAATTTTGGATGATACGGTGAATTTTGAGCAACTCTGTCTCCATGTTCTATAAAAAAGGGTAAAAACTACCCTTTTACTTAGTCCCTTTCATTCCATAATTGGGCTGAGAATCGGCAGGCTCTGACATATTTTTGCCTATCCGATTGTTTTGCTGATTTTTGCAAAATCGGCCTTGATCCGATGTGCGATACAAATAATGGTTAATCTCTACTCAAAAGTGATGAATAATGCCTTGTGGAAGTAATGTGAATGCTTACTGAAGGATTATCTCAATCCTTAACCTTAAGGTTAATAATCCTTAATCCTTAAGGATTATTATTATTAAGGTTAATAATCCTTAATCCTTAAGGATTATTAACCTTGCTCCTGGGAAGAAATCACTTTCTACACCCATTCTTCAGAATTCAAATTCCTCCCGAACATCACTTCTACTGGGCTGCACACAGACGACAATGCAAAAACCAGAACCATACTCCTTCAAGATCCAACTCTATTCTATGTAAAAAAAAAAAAAAAAAAAAAAAATGAAAAGTAGGGTCTCTGGAAATGGTCCTAAAATGGGGGTCACATGGAACTGAAAAAGAGCCTGAAAATGAGGGACTTATAAGTGGTACATAACCATACTTCCTCCCAATGTGAGAACTCCCCCCTCCAACCTGTACATTTAATTGTTTTGCTGTCATACCCACATTTTGAAACATTTTTAATTTTTATGTACCACATTTTTTACCATTAACATTTAATTTCCAATTCACACACACACAAGCACATATGCAAAGACACACACACACACACAAATGTACACATACACAATAGTTCATAAAATAATGAAGTGGCATTCAAAGGAAAAAAAGAATAATTTTTTAGTAGTCATACAAAGAAAACTTTCTAAATTTAAGATGTAACATACTCCATGTGTGACAAAATCATGTTATTGCACTACTATATACCTAGTGTAAAATTACTAGGGCATTGCTATATGAAAGAACTGCAGTGTAAGGGTCACTCTAGCCAAAACATAAACATCCAGGCCTACACATAAGCACATGTGGTATATATCTAATTACTGACCTTGATGTCCAAAAATTGGTTCCCTGTTTCTTGGTAGAGACCTTACTAACAATGCATGCAAAGAGTCGCCAGGCAGCTACAGTGAACCAATATTGACTATGATTTTAGTCTAACAAGAAATGTGTTACAAGAAAAAAAAAAAAAAAAAAAATTTTTTCCCACGGGTGCGGACAGTTAGGGAGCGGGGAGCACTCACTGTTTCTAGGAAATGGCACTAAAAAAGTAGAGATTAACCGATCCAGGGTTTCCTCTGCCGATTCGATGGCCGATATTTTTTGTAGTATCGGCTGATATACTCCATGATTTATCCCATATATTAAAGATTGCACTGGGTTCAAATTTTTTAACTTGGGAATTGGCGACAATGATTAAAAAGTCAATCTGTGTGGTCCACATTGCTACAAGTTCCAATGAGGAATTTTGGATGATACGGTTTACTTTTTGAGCAACTCTTGTCTCATGTTTCTACTTAAAAACGGGTAAAATACCCTTTGTACTTAGTCCCTTTCATTCAATACATCGGCTGAGAATCAGCAGGCTCTGACATATTTTTGCCTATCCGATTGTTTTGCCGATTTTTGCAAAATCGGCCTCGATCCGATGTGCGATACAAATAATGGTTAATCTCTACTCAAAAGTGATGAATAATGCCTTGTGGAAGTAATGTGAATGCTTACTGAAGGATTATCTCAAAACCTTGCTCCAGGGAAGAAATAACTTTCTACACCCGTTCCTCAGAATTCAAATTCCTCCCGAACATCACTTCTACTGGGCTGCACACAGACGACAATGCAAAAACCAGAACCATACTCCTTCAAGATCCAACTCTATTCTATGTAAAAGTAACCAGCTGCAAATGTGAATACACCTGAGTAAAATACTAACTACGCTACACAATTATGTGGTAAATATTCCCCGATTCGCATGGAATTACATTGGAATCATGAACCTTTTAAAAGGTATAGAGGAAAAAAAGACACAGCTAGGAGAGAAATACGAATAGCAACACAGCATTTGATAGTTTAAAGTGAGCATTAAATTTGGGATAGAATACTACAACCAAGTCTAAACTTCTCCAGCTAAATGCACAGATCTGCTGAACCAGGTTTTATGATATGTTATCACTTCCACTCAGGATTGATTTTGGGGGGTGCGGGACTTTGAAAAAGTGGACCTTTTTGTTTATAAGTGGACCTAAGCCCCCTAAATGGTCTTTTTTGGATTTTTTGAACATCTCATCACCAAAAAGTGGACTTTGTCCAAATTTCTCTAGATTTTGAAGCTTTTTATAAACAAATTCAGCAAAAAGTGGACCTTTTGTGGAATTTGGGGAGGTGTGGCCACAACCCCCTGCATACAGGCCTGCTTCCACTGAATGCTTTTTAAATTTTAGGACTTGCAAGAGGACTTGAAAACACTCTTTATTTGCAATGCTTAAGTATATTAAACTACAATGAAGCACTCTAATTTGGTGTATAAGTTGGGGAAGTGGTAATAATGTATTCAGTGCAGTCCTTTTGGGTGCCTATGGATTAAAATGACAACAATATGGTACTTGAATGAAGGGTTATTATTTTGCTTCCATGTTACACCTGATTTAGTATACAACTGGTTCAAATGTTCTCAAGATTGGATACTTTGGTGACAAGACCTTGGTCTTTTTTTCTGCCAGGTATACTACAGTATATAATCTGCTTCTGGTATGCTCAGTGAAACTTTCAAATGGCAGTCATTAACATAACAGCTACTTTGGGCTATGCTACAAACACAAAACTGCAGCCAACTAGCCGAAGAGTATGCTTACTTCCCAACTGACTGCCGACACACATACGCACACCAACAGTGGGTAAGAATACCAACAATTTAAACAGTCAAGTGAGGTTGGAAGGTACAGCCACAAGATGTTATAATACTTCATTACATTTCCTTTTATTTTGCACATTAAGAGTCTTGGCTATTTACCTTGGAAGTTAACTGTCGTTGAAATTGTGAAACTTAGCCTCAATGCAGGCAAATAAAAAAGAATCCAATCTGCTTTTAAAGATGGGAATTGGACTCGGTGTCTCCAAATTATTACAGCCACTTTTCTCTCTCATCATAGATTGTAACCTTAATGGAAACATCTTGTACTTAGCCATTTTTTTTACTGTTATATATAGCACTGGCTGGTATTTTCAAAGGGAGTCACTTTAAACCAGGTTAATAACTTTAAACCAGGGTTAGTCATGGTCCTTTCATCTTGAACATACATTGAAAGCATGATGCAACAGTGAGAATATTCCTCACAAATGGGCTGTTTCGACCCATTAATGACTAATGATAATTAACCCATCCCCTATTACATCACAATTTTAGAGTATGTTGAAAGAAAAAAAGCTGGTTCATGGACTACTAACCCCGATTTTGATTTAAACCCGAGTTTAAACCAAGGTTAGTACTTGTTAAAAGGGAAAAGTCCATTCATGATGAAGTACTAACCCCAATTTAAACATGGGTTTAAACAAGGGTTAGCACTTGTTAAAAGAAGAATAAAGTCCATTCATGATGTACTAACCCCGATTTAAACCAGGGGCCCGATTTAAACCTGGGTTTAAACCAGGGTTAGTACTTGTTGAAAGAATAAAATCCATTCATGAAGTACTAACCCGGGTTTAGCGTCAGACTCCCTTCCAGAATACCACCCATTGTTATTTATTGCAAGAGTTGTGACATGACTGAAAACAAACATTTTGTCTATGCAGTAAATTGAGGCATGAAATAGAAATGATAGGCTTCCATACACAAAATAAAATAGCCTGAGTACAAAAGCTTGACTTCTCCAAAGCAAAACTAAAATAACCAACTTAATATTGAACATAAGATTTCAAGTATCTAAACCTGGTAGATACCTGCTTATGTGAAGTGACGGAGAAAAACATCCTAGAAATTGCATCTTTAATCTACCATATAAAATTTCATTAAACCAAAATTATACACCTGTCCCCACCTTTAAATTATGAACCAAAATCCAATCCCACTAAATAATCAGATCATAACTTTGTTCACAATTGTTCACAAGACAAGATAGGCATATAAAATAAATCCATATAGTATTTATATCAAAATTTGCCTAGCAAAAAAAAAAGATAGGGAATTTAGCTAACAGAACCTTTTTTAAATAGTTGTAATCCTTTAAACATTGATTAGTGTTAATTCTTACCATCTACAATTCAACCTGCTAATTAGCACCATAGCATTTGCATACAGTACACTATTCCAATACCAAAAAGCAATTAATAGATAGAATTTCTTTTGTTAAAATATCACGATTTATATATATTTATATATAATACAATGCGTACCACCGATTTGTTTTTTCAAATTGTGAGTGAAAAAATATCACGGTGATAAAATAATAACAGGTTTGTGCCTTAATTGAAATCTACATCTAACCCAACATTGAAAGAACTGTGATAGGTTTCTGATTTATCAGGGGTTAATATACTCCCCGAGAAGAGTGGCCAAAAGACAACAGAGGAACTACCACAAATGATATGGAAGGATTTGGGCTCCTCAAAATGCCTAAAATTCATACTTAAATAGTAGTGAGAAGAATATTTACCCCTGACTAAAACAAATAACTAAGGAACACAACATACAATAACCTCTTGAATCCTCTTAAAGAGTTCTGAGGTCACTTTATATTGCACACACCTACTGAGACAAGGGGGGGGGAGAAAGTCCAACATCTTCATATGCACAGCTCAACCATTCTCTGTCAGAGGGGAAAAATAAGCGTACCAATGGCACAGTGGTTCAAACCGTAAATATTTGTTATCTAACCACTTAGTATAAAACTACATATTTTCAAGATTTCCAAAAAACAGCATACACTCTGGTATATGAGCTATGAGAAACTGCTACTGAAATATGAAACAAAATTTCTGTAAAATCATGATTTTTGTGCCATTCTTTTAACAATGACAGCAGGTGACCCCCTAAAAAAAAACGTTCATGACCATATTCTCAAATTTCATTGGAAGCAGCATTTTTGGACCGCCTTATACACCAATGGGCATACCTCCAAAAAGAAAAAAGAAAATTTTCTGTAAATAAATAGTTGTACAAGTTTAAATGCTGGGGAAAATATTTTATTTTCTACATTAAATTTGACCGAGCTTGTTTGTGCTTGCTAATACCTGCTAATGCTATAGACAAACAAATTGGGGGTAATTTATTGATCAAGTGATGATATGTAACATCCAGTGAAAAACATTGCAGGGTTGCTTTTACAGCATGTAAGAGGTGCTGTTGGAAGCACATATGGACGATTACCATTTTACGCATTTTGAGCACACAGTGAAAATAATTTTGATCCAGATTTAGCGTTTCATCATTCTAATTTTTGTGGGCGTGAATGTTATTGTTCCCAAATCATGACAACCATGCCTGGCACAACACTTTATCCCACCCTTGACCCCTCATCAGTTTCTCCATCTCAAATCAATCTGATGAGTCTCTGTTCATAACTTTCCCTTCTGATAAACTGCCTCGCAACAACAGCAAACAACAACGGACCACAAAACTTTCATAACAAGACACATCATTATAAGAGAATAGAGAAAAAAATACAGCCTACAAAGCTCTGTCAAAAGTCACACCTGGAGGTATATACAATAATAGTTATTTTTCTTTTTTGCTTCATTTATCATAATATGTATACACTATTTTGTTTCCTACTAAATATATAGGAAAGAAGGCTGGATAAATAGAGAGCTTGCATTTTCACACACTCGGAGGATCTGCCCACTAATCAACAAGTCTAATCATAATTGGGGTGCGTTAATTTATCTCACTTTGGCACTTAAAATTGTTTTCCATCTAATTTGACATATAATACACATGCTGCTGGGCTGCTATTGTTGATCAGATCCACAAGAGTGATTATGGAAATACAACTCACAAACTACACAATTATGTAACAAAAAGACATTCTCTGATCAGCTATTGGGTACTGCATAACTGGGGTGGTTACAGTGAAAAGAAGGGAGGAAAAAAAGACAACCAAAAATGTTTTCATTGAAGAGAAAAACTGGTAAGAATTCTATTTCTGGTATTTTCCAACATTTTCAAGCTGGAAGCACATATTAAATCATGTTAGTGTTTTTATTACTTCAACTGTGAATCACCCTACTTGTGGCTGAGTTCACAGGCAACCATCGAGACTGAAATAGTACATTAACAGACGAACTCAACAAATCGATTTGTATGAAACGGCATGATAGAGTTTGCTACGATAGCTTGTGTATACTATTATCTGCTGATTAACACCCCCAAGTGGCGGCGCCGGGGGGGGATTCCTCCCTAATATTTTTTCTTGCCCTCCCCCCCGTCCAAAGAAAAATGACAAATTTTGAGCAAAATTAGCAATTTGGAGCCAAACAAATTGAAACATTTAGGCACAAATCTGCAATTTTGAACCAAAATTGGGTTAAAAATCTCAAAATTTTGGATGAACCCCCAAATTTCAATATGGCCCCCCCAAGAAGACTGGCATTGCCACTGTTACACCACCCCACCAAAGAACTACCACCTTTCTGATTGGATCATTACATGAAAAAACAGACCTATCTGAATGCACTTTTCTTAGCATATCCCCGATTGGTTATGCATAATGTTGCATGATGTAATTAGCCAATCAAATCAGCTGGCAGTAACCACATGTGGCCTTGACTTTTGGATGACGTTTCACATCAACAGATCTTGTTTTGTGAATATACAATGTAGAGGTGGTGAACTGAGCCACATGACTTGATTCACAGTAAATGTTTTTAAATACATCATTTTCACCTACCCATAAGCACCAATTTATTGTGATCAAAGAAATCTTTGTTTTTCTTTTTTTTTTAAACGCTAGTTTTAAATCCGTGATAATGAATAACCTCTCACAGATTTGTAAACAAAAAATCCATTGTTTTGTCCAAATAAAAGACAATGGGTGTTTTGTTTACCAGTAAAATTTGGTATCGGTGCTGATCTTTTGAATGCTGTTGCAGAGGTTATGAACGATTCCAATACCACCTACAATTAATAATACTACCTCTTTGCACTGGATATTGTCTCAAAATACATCTTCATAATAACCCATGACAAAATTCACCAAAAACTTTATATAATTTCAGGTTTGGATAGTTCTCTAGCCTCTGCAACAGGCTATAGCACCGACTCTGCATCATCCATTACATAAGGAACCACTTCTTAAAGAGTAGCTGCTATTAATGTGGAACCCTAGCAATACCTATCAAGTCCTCCCTCTCCCAAATACCCCACCAGGTTTTGGAAGATTTGAGCTCATCACAGACTTGACTTTCCATACCAGACTAGTTTATCAAACCCTTGCTTTCAAATTGCAATGCCTAATAATCCTTACTTCTTTAGATTATTGGAAAAGAGCATTAACAGGATATCCAAATAAAACAAAAACAATTTTTTCAAGGTGTAGATTAACTAATCTAGTGCAGAGTGGAACACTTTTTCCTGCTGGTAAAAAGAAAATAATTTTATCTCAAAACATGTGTATGATAAACCAGTCTGTACGAGAACGAGGCAGTTCTAGTTGCTGTAATTCTATGTAATAGTTTTTTGCATTGTTCATATACAATCTTGTCAACAAATATTATTAGAATTTAAACTAAATTCAAATAATCTTGGCAAGTTGCAAATTTCATCACTGCCTTTAGGGATTGGCTACCGCACCCCCATCAAACGATTTCCGCCGTCTTCTTCTCAAACATTTGTTCCATTCAATTATGACTATCCTGAATATCCTAGTTGCCTTGCTGCTACATCTCAGCTCTCCACTACTCTCAGGTGCCTCTATATAAGGCACGAATAATCACACGAAACTTTTTTTAACTCCAGTCGTTAGCGCTTTTCTCCACTCTGGACATGGTCCTCGAAGTTGACATGAATATATGTGGTTATGAATCCTTTGCCCATGTAATAGCAATCCCAATCTGAACTTATGTGGAAGTTGATTCATATGGACATCATTTAAGTTGCCAATCAAAAACCAACGAAGAAGAGATCCCATGTCAAGGTTTGAAGTGATTCTCCCCGAGACAAACAACAGTGGCTATCAATAATTCTTTTCAATCAGTTGCCCATCAATGTTGCGTGAATCCACACGCACCCATTTTATGATTTCTAAGGGCAAATCTTGATATATGCTTAGCCGAAGGTTAAGTTGAGTTCAAACTCCCTATAAAATATATAGATGGTGGTGGTTTCCTACTACAGAGGATACCGGTCAGGGCGTAGCCACTTTGTTGAGTTCCCTGTTCCAATCATCCCTCTAACCCCACGCATCAACCCCCCTCACTTTACTTAGGCTTTTTGATGGGGAGGCGACCTCCTACCTCCGTAGTGTTCTCTTCTGGAGAGGGGATAGCGAGAGTTTGTCTCACCATACGAGTCCCTTCACGATCCCCTCGGCGAGCATCCTCGGGATGCTCTAGTTTTAGCCGTTGTTGTTGATTGCGTTTGATGCGACTGTGCTGAGGATGACTGGGTCCTTGATTGGTTGTGGATGGCTGGATCAGGCTGCGGGGTTGGTTCGGGCGGCCGCCTTCCTGCTTACACTTCAGCAAGCTCAGCCGATGGGGAGGAGGCTCCTGTTAAAAAACAAAATCACTTAAAATATATGGTAATGGGAGTATTACGCTGAACTGGGAGTGTGCAAATAACCAAAATATCCTCAGATAAGAAAAAAAAAAAAAAAAAAAAAAAAAAAAAACAGGGATGTAATGTGAGCATATCAGTGATTCCTGAAAATCGTCCGGTCCTTGCCCAGCGCCAAATTAATGGCTCACAAAGCTGAATTTTTCTGCGGGAATCGCCAAAACAAAAGGCTACAAGAATTTTTTTTTTATTTTACATTTCAGGATTTTTTTTCTTATTAAAACTTGAAGCAGACCGTCAAACTAACCAATATATGGAATCTTCAAGTATCATTTCAATCCATATGATCTTAAGTAATATATCATTCCACAAACCCCACATTCACATGTGATCACAAATAATGCTTGGTTCACTCTGGCTTGGTCTCGATTTTTAAAAGCTTCCTGGGGGTAATTTGTGAGTAAAAACAATCTACATCTTGTTCAAATGTTTGAACACTTTGGTACAGATTTGGTTTCCCGCCCCTCTTCAATTTGCATGAGCACGACACCTTGACCATCTCGCACCATATTATTTTCAACACTGATTGGGAGGGGGATGGGGAGGGGGAAAGAAAGTTATAGTTACACTGACATTTCAACCCTAATTATCACTTTCATAGCTCCATATTAACAGGTGTTCCAAGGACTTATGAACAAGATTGTATCCAAAGGTCGAAAAAATCATGTACAAAATTCACAAAAACGCTAATAACTCGAGAACGGTTTAAGTTAAGAACACCATTTTTCAATGAAATGAAATGACCTTATCTCGTATCATATTACACAAAGGTTAATATCGAATGCTTGTAACTGTGAATTTTTTTTAAGCATTACGTTTGAAATTTACACAAATAATAATAATAATACAATTTTACTTTTTTTATTCAAATTTAAAAGTACAACGAAAAAATACGGAATAAGACATGACAGAACGCACCAAACGTGCATTTCCACACCACACACACAGTCACACTAAGCCGCCCCCGTCCCTCACCACATCGCACGCACTCTCCACGCGCGCTCACCCAAACACACCTAACACAGAAGATTTTCATATAGGCCACTTTTTAAACAACGACAAACTACTGATAACTGACCAAAAGCACGCCACAGTATAATCCAGCCACACTCGCGAGCGTAACACCATCCTCACACATACGCACGCCCCCCAGTCCACCCAACACATCCACACACTACACACACAAAATATGCGTGCACATTCAACCAACCACGCACAAAAAAACACACCTAAAAACACAAAATTGTCATACACGCACGCTTGCTCTGAGATCAAATTCGAATGATAAATAAATGAGAATTTTATATCATTTTGCATTTGTTCTCTGAGAGTTAGGGCTTCGGCCTTACGAA
>JAMKCH010010073.1:0-33845 GCA_023653785.1 Ophioderma brevispina
TTTGTCTGTTTTTGCTACACTAAAGAACTATTTTTGTCAGTTTTTGCTACCCTAAACAAGTGAGCAATGCATTTTGTCGTTAATATACCCATTATTATCTTGCTTTTTTGATCTCTGCTTAATTTGAGTATTACATTCCCTAAACACGTATATACATTACAATTTCAGGGTTAAGCAAAACATACCCTTTTCCACATTTTGCTGTTTTTGACACCCTAATCAATGTACGCGTATGGCAAGCTATTTGTGTAATAAATCCGATAAACTCAGTTTATCTCGAGTTTTTTCCAGAAAAACTACGTTTTTCGATCGAAAAACTGAGTTTATCGATAAAGTGAGTTTATCAATCGAAAAAAACTAGGTTTTCCAAATCGAAAAACTGAGTTTATCGATAGACTCGGTTTTTCAACCGATAAACTGAGTTTTTCGAAAAACTCAGTTTTTCAAGTTGATAAACTGAGTTTTTCGAAAAACTCAGTTTTTCGATCGAAAAACTGAGTTTATCGATAAACTCAGTTTATCGATAAACTCGGTTTTTCAACTGATAAACTGAGTTTTTCAAGTGCAAAACTAAGCTTTTCGATAAACCTAGTTTTTTGATAAACTCAGTTTATCGATAAACTCAGTTTTTCGGTCGAAAAACTGAGTTTATCGATAAACTGAGTTTATCAATCGAAAAACTAGGTTTTCCAAATCGAAAAACTGAGTTTATCGATAAACTCGGTTTTTCAACTGATAAACTGAGTTTTTCGAAAAACTCAGTTTTTCCGATAAACTGAGTTTATCGATAAACCCAGTTTTTCGATTGATAAACTGAGTTTTTCAAAATTGATAAACCCAGTTTTTCGAAAAACTGGGTTTTTCAATCAAAAAACTAAGTTTTTCTGGAAACACTTGGTTTATCGGTTGAAAAACTCAGTTTTTCGATCGAAAAACTGAGTTTATCGAGATAAACTTAGTTTATCGGATTTATTACACAAATAGCTTGCCATATACGCGCGTACATCGCCTGTTGGAAAACTTTTTACGCGTTTTCTTGTTCACGCATCATATCCACCTTTGAATACAAGTGCCCCGGGCAGGATCTCCTGTAACTCTTGCTGTTTTAAATGTTTTACAGAATGTAAACATCCAAATTGTTTTCAAATTTGTAAAAGTGATTTCAGTAAGGTCCATTTCTTTATGTCTGAATATTTTTTTCATGCCAATGCGTCCCTGTAACTTTAAATCAGTTCACCCTCCCCAGCCCAAACAAACTAACAACAAAAATAAAAAAAACATGGGGATATGCCCGAGCTGGGTTTTTTTCCTAAACGCACTGTAAATTGGACTGGACAGACAACATATATCAAAATACATATTTACTTAATGATGGGATGATCAAAGAGAACAAAAGGATATATTGATAGAGAAGCGATAATTATTGTGTAATAAACATCAATACAATTATATCACTGATATTGGCAAAGTTCGGAAATAGAGTGCGATTTATATATTTTTGTATCGGTGCAAATTACCCAACCTTTGAACACACTGAAGCACCACCTGAAAGCAAAACCACCAGTTTGTTTTATCATTTTTATAGGCATGAGATTCAAGTGGAATATTAAAAGACCACTGTATCTAAAAGAGCCACTACTATACGCGTTGTAGTATATAGATTTCACTTATACCCAAAATAAGCTCACGGACCGCTTTCCGGTATTTATGCGTGGTTGTATAATGTTACACTACCACTGTAAAATTAAATGCAGTGAAGAACACTATAAAAAAGCTACTCAAAATGGACAGTATTTGACGTATTGAAAGCAGCTTTTTGTTGGTAAATATTCCAGATTGTTATTAAAGAAGAAATAAACTGGTACTCTTGTCAATTCAACGTTATAACTCTAAACAGCATTGAATGTCAATATAAGATCAAAGTACAGAAATCAATACTAGTAATTTCGGGTTATACGGGCATCCATTCTGCCAACAGAATACCGTTAAAAAATGGGTGGTCAGATTTATCTAGTTGGGATGGTCGTTCAGTCTGTTTATTTCCACACATTGCGAGTCTGATGTATAACTCGCGCGCAAATACATAGGCTAGATTTTTCTTCTGCCAGGCAGTAGATTAATCCTGAATTTACCAAACCCTCATGCAGTGGTACCAGTTCTTTATTGGGTGATACAGCCCAATTCATTGTTACACTTCTCAGCTGTTACTGATACTGGAAGTGAGTTCAAGAGTCTCATATTTCCATGCATGGCCATGGTCGGTGATATACATACCCTACTGCACCACTAGTGATAGTGACATTCCCTGCCTGCACTAAATGAGAATAGTCCTAACCTAAAGGTAGCTAGTAACAGTTTTTTCTGATTGTGGGTCTGATTGCAAAATTTTGCTTGAAAAAATTTAAAACTGTTGTAGATGACCTTCTATAGCCAATTTTATATCCAAAAGAATACGTCCAATGTTATAATATAGAAAAAGTGTGGTACAGAATTAAATTGTTTGTCATGTATATTTTTAACACTGTATAGCATGGAACTATTTCTTTAAGCAGGCTAATATTTCATGTGTGGTAAACAGGCACAACTTTGTACAGCAATGTATGAACAGGATCCTTACTACACAATAGTGATTGGCCTTGGCCAATGGATAGAAGTTTCCCGTTAAAAGCGAAGTATGGTAACCTGAAGCTGGTGTGTGTTCCATTGCAATGCAATTTCTACTGCAAAATAATACCAGATGTTCAGAAAAAGTAAACATGAAACTGAAGTCTTTGTTTCACAATAAAGGTTGATCATTATGATTGATTGATGCCTTGCATAGGATTCATTACAATGTGGTACAAACTCAATTTGTTGTTCATTTCACAAATTGGCACTACTAAAATGCAGAAGATTGTCCTTTTTAGGACTCGTCTTGTTACTGGAGCTTATCCGTAATTAACGTATTTTGTTGACAGAATTGAAGCTATATAACACTTGTAAAAATTTCTATTTACAAAGTTGCTGTGTACCTGAGGTTGAAGCAATAATACCATGTATTTCAAATGACGACGCTCTGCCATCAGGTGGTATTGAGTCAATCCCCACAATTGCACCAGTTTTCACTTAATAAATCAGGCGAATCCCACGAAAATCCTTTACTACACAAATAAAAAACAGACTTTTCAACTCATTTTAGCCCACATAGCATTAGTACTTAGGTAATTTTTACCATTGATCATGAAAATGTCTTGAGGCTCTAAAAATCTTGAACATGTTTATCCCAAGTACTGACCATTGTGCAGTACAGTCTTATAGGCTCTTACACTAACCAAAATGAACAAAAACATCAGGTATGAGATCTATTCTTGATGATAAATAAAAAGCCAAAAGATATCAAATTACATTAGTGAAAAAAATCAACTTTTAGTTTGCGGGAAAGTTTTTATTGGGTAACCTGTATATATTTTCGGAAGATGTTCATTTATACCCTATAATTTGTATAGTGTTGTACCTGTTCAATTTTGATATGTAAAATCTGAGAAACCGGTTAACATTTGGACAGTGGGATTTGAGGAAACATATTGGCGTTTTACAGTCCTCTGCAAAATGATAATTACCAACGGGCTGAATAGCGCTAAGCATGGTTGTGACGATATGAAAAGCCTTAAACCCATGATGTTACTTTCAACATGTAACCATTCGTTGCATTTGAATTATAATCAGACGAGAAACATGGTTCCCCCCCCCAAAAGCCGTTGTGCATTTTGACATATTACAGATGCTAATCGCCAACTACCAAGAAGATCCAAGAAATATCCCTGTGGCACAAACAATATCCACAGAAGTGGCGTAACGCGGGCTTTGCACCCCTCTGAGGGAGCAAAATTTACAGTCTTGGGAAATTTTCCCTCTCGGGGGGTCAAAGGCCCAATTTTTCCGGTCAGAGGGCTAGGACAACGGCTGATTTTTAGCTATGATTTTGCAACTTTCCCCCCCCCCCCGCCTGTTACGCCCACGATCCAAAGTGAATATGTACACATTTGGGAACCTTTTGAAAAAGATACGTCGGTCGTTGTACAAGTCACACTGTAAAACCATATTTAGCAACGGTGGGGCAAAGTGTAGTCTAGGTTTAGGAATTAAAATGTTCAAACTCTCAAACTTATCGTAAATGCCTACGACCAAAATTACCGTCCAAATGCCTAAAATGTTTAAATTAAACACATAATATATGTTGTTAGAATATTACATATGTTTAGACCTAAAGTGTTAAATTAATAATATAGGTTAGTATGTATACAACATGCTTGTAATGTTGAAGAAACTACTAACCTTATATTATTAAATTAAAATTTAATTTCAAATTTTAAAACTTAGTAGATGTTTTTAATTTGCAGTATTTCTTAACGTTTAAAAATTAGTACAGCATTTTTGCACCGAGTAGATGTAAAAGGGAAAGACAGAAAAATAAACGAACAATGAATAATGAAATAGGATCTCGTCACCTTTTAAAATCTCCAACAGGAAAATAAGAATAACTTCATTGGGCCATTACAACGTTTGCAGGGCGTAACCAGACCTTTTGCAAATGGGGGGGGGGGGGCAGAAAGGGGGTGCCAAGGATTTTGAGGGGGACTTATTTGGGTCCTTATCCATAGACAATGCTACAAAAGGTCGTCATTTGGGGGCGGAGCAGGGGGGGCAAGGGTTTCGTTGGGGGCTTGCGCCCCCATCCCCCCCGAGGTTACGCCACTGCACTTTTGAGATAATTCGTAAATGGAAAGTTTGAGATACGGTAATAGTTGTTCATTTGACAATAGCAAGAAGGTGTAAGATCAAGAAGGTTAAGATACACTGTTAAAAAAATTCCGTTAATTTACGGAAATTTCTGGCAGAAGAATTTCCAGACTTTTTAGGGTTAGAATTTACAGAATTTCTGTCAATGAACAGAATCTTGACAGTAATTTTACCAGAAAGTTGTTCATATTATGGACAAAAAATGTGTATTTTTTAACAGAATTTTCCGTAATTTAAAATTAAGAAACGAAAAAAAAAAAAAAAAGTGGTGGAAATTTGATGCCGAAAATTTCCGTAAATTTAGGAAGTAATTTTTTTATGTTTTTTTGTTTTTATGTTTCTTGTTGTCTAAAACAGATTTTCCGTAAATGTACGGAGGACAAAATTGTTTCTTAATTCCGGAATTTTAACCGTTAAGTAGACTTATAAAGTTATATGCACTTTGCTTTGTTATAACATTAACTTTTAGTATTTTGATACTTAATAGTAAAATTCATCTAACATATTCATTTCGCCGTAAAGGCACTATCAGTTGTGATTTTCTAATGTAATAAAATCGAAAAAATCATCAAAAATCAGATTTTGGCCTGTCTGTAACAAGTACGGTGTACCCTAAAATCCCTGTAAGTGATACAGATCAGAAGCGCCTAATAAGCACAAAATCGGTTATTTTGTCAATACGTCCGTACGGACACTACTTCACACGTAATTGAATGGAGAGTCATATGCCGTTTTCTTCCTTTTCTGGCAAACTGTTTTCAGGGAAATACAAGTAAACTATGAGGAGTTCTACGACTCAATTCTTCAATTTTAAGTATTCCTGCCAATTTCAAAATATTTGACTATTCGGCCATGAATCACTGATTGGTCAAATGGTTGAGCTCTCTTTATGTAAGTTTCTATTATTAGCATTCATGACGGGGGACAAATGATAGGAGTAGTGTAAATGGCCATCGATTCTTGAGGTGAAGGCAATGCAAAAAATTTAAATGTTGGCTCTTCAATTCACACCCCATAAAAAGTCCTATATGATTTTACTGTATACATACAACCTCTCAGCATGATACAACGGCCATTCAAAATCATGATGCAAGATCCCTGAAGGACGAAGACAGTTTTTGTCCTAAAGTATAAAGCGTTCTTTTATGTATGATGGGATATTATGTACGTGTGTCACTCCGAGGACATGTTAGAAAATAAGGACCTTAAGATCCAACCATCAAAAAAATTAGATTAGTATCACGGTTTCGTTAAGGCTATTGGGATTGGCTGAGCCAAATGCTCAATTTAGCAAGTAAAATTGTTGTACAGTTGTTTTAAAATTAATTAACACATAGGCTACTATTCAACAGTGATGGAGGAGCCTCACAGTAAATGTAACCTAACGTTTATACTTTATTAACGTTTGAACGCGTTGTACTTCCATTATTTCTTTATTGTAAAAACCTACTCAAGTTTATAAATGCTATCCTCAAAAATGTTGGACAAGTGTTTAAACACAGTAAATGAAAAACGTTGTTTTTGATAACAGTCTTTAAACGGACTTTATATACGATGTGAAATGTTTCTTTTGAACAGCTACATTTCATTTAAATGCTCACCATTTGAAAAATAAACGCTATCATTTTAAGGGGTCGAAAAACCGACAATGTCCTCCCTTTTATTCTCTTTTTCCTGTTTAAAAAATAAACAGCCCGCCTTCAATGAAAACATCAATTGTTTATAGACAGTATATGTTTAGGCATCAGCGTTTAAAAAACTATCAAAAACAAGTTTTCAACATTAACTGCGGTTTCACGTTGCCAACATTTTGAGGTAGATTTATAAATTGAGTAGGTTTATAAAATAAGAAAGAATAATGGGAGGATAACGCGTGTTTGAAACGTTTATAAAGTATAAACGCTAGTTGTACTATGTTTTACTCACTGTGCTGTTTCTCTTGCTACGGTGCCTTAAAAACGGTAATATGAGAATAATAGATAAAATAATATTATATTTATCTATATTTATAAAACACAAATGAAAAACCGCATTCGCATTTATGTTTCATATCAGGTGTAAGCGTCAAGATAAACGCCATTATGTGTGGTCAAATTTTTTTTAGTCCATTTGCACCCATGGCAACTATTTGAGGGGCTATTTTTTAGGGGATGCAAAGAAAAGGAAATTCTAAGTGACACTTGTTGCATAAATAACAAAGCAACTATGATTAGATAAATCGCATTAATAAGTTTTTTGTAATACTGAATCACAAGTTTATAGTCCGAGTCGTAAAAACTTTGAGTTGCCCATAACGGAATGGAATTTGAATTTTTCCTTTTGACCCCGGGGGGATCAGTCTTCAAGACAAGTGGGGTGTGGTATCAGCCGTGCCAGATCCACGAAAAAGGTTAGTTTTTTCAGGATCTGGCACGTTACGTTAAACGTAACGTGAAAAGGGTTCTCTAAAAAATCAACCAAAATCAAGAAAAAGGGTGAATTTTCTAAATGAGGACTATGCATTTAGGGTCCATATTCATTCAGCATAAAAAAAAATTAAAAAAGTGTTCCGGAAGTTCTGTACTTGCCTTCAAATCTGTACTTTCAAATGCCCTCAATTTCCAAAATTTTACGCGCTATGCGCGGTAAAGACACCATACACATGATTTTAGTTACAGGCCCTATTGTTGAGATTGAGAAATGACGACTCTTTGTGATTGCTAGGATGATGTCGCTTATACAAAATTGTTCTATATCACTTACCCATATGAAACGGACAATGCTTGAGCAATTAAAACTCATAATTTATTTAATGTCAGTCAATCTAGGTTTATAATTTTCTTAAAATAACTTTTTGGGACATAATTTGGGTGCATAATTTGCGCGGATCGGCAATTTTCGGGGGGAAATGCCGATTTTATCGCTGCGCTGCAAATGCGGAAGAAATAAAAGTGACCGAAAAATAACTTCTCTAAATGCGAATTCTGCCGGATCCTTAGGACCGTCGATAGGAAATATAGAAATGTCTTGTGAAAACTAAATACCTAAAGGTTTCCGCGACCCACCGCGTGCCGTTACGAACTTACCATGAACACCTTTAATTTTATGATTCGTTCAAAAAAAACATTACATGCATGCACTAGATTGTACTGTTTATACCGTCGATCAGTGTCCTATATGCATTTAAAGGTAACCACTTACAAATATCATTTTTTTTATCAAAATTGCATGAAGAACAATGTATTTCGGAAAGAAAACATTGCTTGGCATGGGTTTCGCGCGCGCGAGATGAGAGAGCGGAACCCTCCCCGCCACTTACTGATTAATTCTCTGTGACACTTAACCCATCAAACGATTTTTTACTTTGTATAAGCCCCAGTTATCTCCTATATTTGCTATAGTGAATCACTTACAATTCAATATTCTATCAATTCGCATGAATGAAAATGTACGTTTGGAAAGTAAAGATTGCATGTAGGCGCAATGGCCGCTCAGCACCCCTATCGTCGACTTTGGTCCGACTAGTCGTGCCGCCCGCGTCATGTGAATGTGGATACGCCCCTGGCTAAAAATGCCCCATTCCCATTTTAAAAATTCAGAGGATAAATATCCTGGCTGAAAAATTAAACTTTTCCCAGATATTTTCTGGAATTACACAAAGCTCAGACAAGACTCTCTGGTGTCCAACAGAAGATGGTGTGGTGGTTTTTACGTTATAAAGGGGTAATAATAGCATCTATTACTTGCTTAGGGACGGGAGCAAGACAAATACTTGTAAGGGTATGCAACAAAATTTGCGCTTACGTAACTTGTTTTTTAGGGGGAAAATTCCATCAAGTACTTGTTAGGGTAGCTAATTGGCGTTGTGATACGTGTTTAGGGGTTTGAAAATTAAAACTTCGGAAAGAAGTATTTAGGGGGTGCTTTTGTGATTGATTGACACGGATGAACCCCCTTGTCAGTGATAATGGAGTGCCCCCCCCCCCCGGGTTTTTTTGGACCTCCTCTGTGCCCATAAAATGTACCTTTGACTGCAATTCAAAAAAATCCTGCGAGGGTGGGTTCCACACCTTGTTGTTTTGGCATGGAACGACCCTATTGAAACATATTATAAGCAGAAACAAATTACATTTTGTTTTCATTTTAAGTTATCTCTGTAGCCAAATAAAAGATAGGGAATCTATTGAGTGTCTAATCTATATGAAATCACAACAGAAAATAGGGATTTGAAATCTCTCGTTACACCTTTGTTTTGGTTGGCAATCTTTTATAAATCAGATTTAAAACAATATAATTTTACAAATCTCGCACACTTTAAAAATAGGTAGTCAAATTTGGCCCCTGATAACGGTCAACTACACTGCAAAAACAGTGCTTATAGAAATTAAACACTTTTCTAAACACTATTTTGCACCATGTTTCTAAACATTTTGAAATGTTTGTTTAATATCTAAACACCTTATGTCTAAACATGTTTAAATTCTAAACAAGTTTTTGACATTAGGTGTTTATACATTTGATGCCAAGTGTTTAGGAATTAAACATGTCAAATCTAAACACTAATTTGCACCACGTTTCTAAACACTGTTTTTGCAGTGTTTACACCAACCACTTTATCGTAATTTTTTGACTACTACGGAGTCATTTTGTACTAACTTGTAGTAATTTAAGAATGTAACAGGTTTATATATGACTACAAATTAGTACACAATGACTTCAAAGTAGTCAAAAATTGACAAAAACGTAGTTGGTGTATAGTTGACCGTCATCGGGGGTCATATTTGACTACCTATTTTTAAGTGTGCAGAGTTGTCTTTTTAAAAAAATAACAATTATTCATTTAAATTTCCTTCTAAATGGACGGTCGTGTTCTTATAATCAGGAAACACTATTTATAGGAATACTCTCCGATACTGGATGTCCGGACATATATTGTACATGAGCTTGTTGCACTGCATAGATACGCCTATACTTCATACTTACAAGATGTTAACGCCGGACATGCCTGTTTGGCAATAGTCTGCTCCGGTAATTCGTTGTCGTCGATCTCATGAAACAGCAGTCGCATGCACCAAGAACTCGGACCCATGGTTTCAACTTATGTCCAATCAATTTTCATGAATGTGATGCACACGTTTAATCCAGTATATCATTTGAAATGAACATTAACCCTTTTATGTTTGAGAATAGACAACCGCGGTCACGGACCGTGTGTCCGTGTGTGGCAAACTTGCAAATTGATTTAGCAATAGCGATGACACGATGCCTGTGTACGTGCCCCCTGGGGGCCCACTCAGATATGACAGCGTCCACATGCGTGAACGCAAATTTTTTCGAACACCCCCTAAACAGTTTTTTCTCGTGAGCAAAATTACCCCCTCAAACAAGTTTTTACAGCGCGCTTTCGCCAAAAAATTTACCCTAAACAGTTTTTTTCGCGCCTTTCCCCCCAAATTACCCCCTAAACAAGTTTTTGTCTAATTACAACCCCATAACATTTATGGTCTTAATATGACCCCCTAACCAAGTTTTGCATGAATGTCCAACAATAGGCTTGACTTTGGAGGTTGCAAAAGATCAGTCTTGTGTCAAAGAGCATTCTTGGGATTGTCCGCCGATTTTTTATCTCCACTCCAGAATCCACCTGAGTGGCCTATGTCAAGTTTGACATCGAATTTTGATTCATTAACAGTTCATGATGCTTTCCAATTCACTAAATCGGTCCCAATATAGCCTAATCAAATAACAAGTACAAATCAATCGGAAAACACGCGGTATGGCGTGGACAAAAATGCCTGCTGAAATAAGCTAATGGCGCAAGAATTCTTCAGCTTAGTTTTCAGGGAATGCCCGAACTAAATTGATTTAAAATACCTTTTTATCTTATGTCTAGTTAGCTAAAATGAATTTGGAAGGTGGCCTCTACTTCACATCCCTTCTAATAAATTAATTTCAAATTAACAAGGTTGTCTGCCGTTGCTCCCGTACGCCCGCCCCGTACGTCTATCATTCCATCAACTTTACAAACCTTGATGCTGTCAAAGTCTGTTTTGTTTTCAAGACGATTCACGCAAGTCTCAAAATGCATATTGTGACCGCCGTATTGACGATCCCTGGCTCAGCGCAGTGTGTCAAACACTGTCAATACTAGCGACACACGTAATCTGCGAGTAATGATGCGATAGTGCTGGAGTTCTTATATTTTCGGATTCGATGTACTCTTGCCATTGGTGGCTTCCGTACTCCAAAAAGTTTCAGATCACCCAACAAAATATTACAGGGAAGTAGTTTTCGGAACATGCTAATGGAGCGACAGTATTACAAACACGGTAAAAGAATGTACCCGAAACGCGTTGTTAGTGCCAATTTAAAAAACTAACCCTTTTTTTCATGAAAATCGCCGTTGTTTTGATACCCTAAACGCGTGACTCGCGTGACGCGCCCGACACTAAAAACACCCCTTTTCACTCGTTTTTTTGGTCACGCCATGTGTGCATCATTATAGTTAAGTGGCCCCCCCGGGGTACGTGTCACGCATTGTACATCATTAGAGTTGAGTGGCCCCCCCGGGGTACGTGCGGACGCTTTTTAAATTATCCAGGGTTACGTGATAAATGAATGGTAAAAAGGGGGACTTTGGAATTTGATGAATAATTACAGAGACCAGTAGAGCCTACAAAACTTACATGTGCAGCATGAAGGTTATATTTACGTGGCATAAATGACCTCATATTATCGCATTCGCGAATTACACTTTTTCCCCCCCCCCCCCCCCCCCCCCCCCCCTTCCCCTCTAAGCTTCTTTCTCGGCGTATCGTGGCGACCATCGAAACGCTGAAAACTTAAAGTGGAACTCAGAAATGATAAGGTTTTTCTGTAGTAATTGTGCATGAAGCATGACGAAACAGCAAAAGCTACTTTATTTTGGAAATTTAAAAATGTAAAACCACAGACCACAATTAAATGTCTGTTGTGACCAATTACCGATATATCAATCTAGGTCAGAACTCGACCTTTGCTCCTATAGAAGTACAGAATACACTCACTACTGTTGTTTTTTTTTCTTTACACAAGTTTCATGCCGGGGTTTCTTGTCGCGTCGTGGGCTTTCCCAGGTGTAGAATTAATAGTCCGTCGAACTCATGGGTCCCGGCTACAACGGTAAGGATAGGGCACTCGATTCAGTGGACTCTTCACGCACATTAGTTTCATGCGTTATTGATCTTATTCCGTTGTCGTCTAATTGAGCCCTGACTCGTGGCTCCCGGCGGACTTTAATTGCTTTCACACCGGGATCATATTCAATGAGTGACAGTGCACAATGCGACAGTTATTGCTTTAGGGGTTTCTACGGTAGTCAAGTTAATTCATGAAAGAAATGCCTAGCGTCCATGCATGTCTCCTTTCGCATGCACATGGAAATCAGTATTTTCACTAGGGCACTACGCTCGATGTTGAATTTTAATTAAATTTTAAGGGGTATTATCACATGGATGGAACTTTTTGGGTCGTATTTCCCGCAAGATTTAGAATAAATCCGGATACGAAAAGAAACACTGAATCAATTTGCAGACTTCAATCAATCCAATTAAATTTTAATCTCTTAAAGGAAATATGTCATGAGTCTGAATTTGGAAGTTTTATTGATGGAAAGCTTAAGTACGTAGATTACATATAAATCAAAATTGAATTTGAAATTGTCCACATTGTTGAGTATTTGCCCTTTTAACTTGTCCCGCCCAATAAGCTTACTCGAAAACGATTCCGACAAAATCCACATCGCAGGCCAATGGTGACGTCACAGTGATGACCATCCCTAATTTTACGCGTCGTTGTGACATCATATCGCAGTGATGCCACTTCAATAATAATTAAACACAACGAATGAAACAAAATATTCTTCTTAACTACTTTTTTTTTCTAATTTATTATTACTTTCATTATCCCATCAATATACAGTGTCGCAATAACCATTCGAGGCAACACGATGTTTTGGTCATCACTTGACTTCACGAGTTGGGCGCTTTTGATCGATAAAGCCGTGGCGAAAAATCAGCCCGTTTTCTTCGTATTCAAAAAAGCACAAATGAAAATCCTCTATTTTGTTAAATTACATCAATTGTATAATTTTTTCGGGAATTCGTGATGTAATGTACAATATTTTATGAAAATAAATTAAAACTGCGCTTGACAAACATCTGACATATTTCCTTCATGTGATTGTAAAACTAAAAATGTACCGTTCCTTTAAATCACAAGTAATTTCAGGTTGAATCTATGAATCTACACAAATAAGACACGGCAGTCGTTTGCATGGCCAATTTTAAAAAAGGTCATTGTACTGATCAATCTCAGACAATGCGATTTCCACCCATACTTCCAAAGGTGGTTCTGAAAAGCTATAAAGAAGGAGGTCAATGGAAACCATTTCCATTCAGTTGTGGACCTTTAAGCTCCTTTAACGTTTGACGTCACGGATCCTTTCAATGGACTCTAATGCACGAAAGACTAATGGGCTTTTTTTTCGACTATTAAATATAAAATAACGGTTGCCTTTATTTGGGGATTGGAAAAGGCTGCTCATCGGGTGCATTAGCATGTTGTTTCATCCCTTTCATCTTTTTCACAATTTTCTTAAAAAACAACAAATTGAAACGTAAAACGATAAAGCCCATACAGGAGACTAACAGGCACAAGACCTGAACTAGCTAGCCGCAACACTCAATAATTTTACAAACCTTACAAAACAGTAGGTATCCATAAAATCTTATAGACCCTAAACACGTACTGACCTGAACCCTGAAATTGTGATGTACGTGCAGGCCCGTAGCCCGGATTTATGTGGGGGGGTGGGGGTGCTGATTGCCCGAAGCGGACCTTTTGCGTAACCCAAACAATTTTTTCGGCTCGCTGCGCTCGCATGTTGACCCAAAATTTCGTCAAAAACCGTCGTTCTAAAATTCTGAAGTCTGAAGACGGAGGGGGGGGGGGGGGGGGGGAATACATGACATCATCACATCGGTGAGAAAACAGTATAATAACAACACATCCATGCGTACGACTCATATAACATGCACCACAACCCTTAAAACGACATCATTAAGGCAAGAACAACCCACACCTTCACTACTTTAACTGAGAATACGACGCTTCAACACATGCCATAGCGGACCTTCAGCATCACAAAGCGGACCTTTGTCCTTTTGGGCCCCCGCACCCCCCTGGCTACGGCCCTGTGTACATGTATAAGGGTATGTAATCACAAATAAAACTGAGAATCAAATCACCGACATATTGGTAACATAAAGTAAAACAACGCAGGATTATAAAGGGTAGAGCCTGTATTAACGACACAATGCATTGCTTACTTGTTTTATAGGCAATAGCAAAAACTGACAAATAATCTTTTAGGGTATAGGATCAATTCTTGTATTATTAGGGGGAATTACACTATGCGTTACAACAACTGCTCTCCACCAGACACTCCCATCTTTGGAGGCCACTCTTATGTAAGCTGTTAAACCCCATTTTTCAGCATCGTTGTCACCCAAGACCCCCATATTTTTTTTTTTAATTTCACACACAACCGCAAGACCCATGTTTTGTGAAAATTTTACCACTGTCACCCAAAGACCCCTATTTTTCGAGTAAATTTGAAAATTCCTAGTCAGTGTGCATATATGTTCAAAATATTTATTTGTGCTTTTATGGAGATTTGTTAATTTTTGCATTTTTCTAAAGTTAGCTGTCACAGAAACAGAAATCAATGTGCCATTTAAAAAAAACGCCTAGAAGCAGCCATCTTGGATAATTCAAAAATGGCCGCCATTTTGACCCTATAAGTGTGCTATATCTGGGCTTCTAAAGCAACTAGAAACGTAATTCCACCATCTAAACCCATTGTTGGAGGGTGTCGGTGTCAACCTCAAGGCAAACACATTAAATCATGTGGCGTGACGGGCCATCTTGAAATTCAAAATGGCCGCCAAGGGAAGTGTTTTTGAGATACAGTCTCTGTGAAAACTAGTACAGCATAATTATGGCATCTATACGCATGTTCAGGGTCCAGAAATCCAATAAGAACATTAATAAACAAACAATGACCATTGTTTTTTTTGGTTGGTTGTAATTTCAAATGGCGCCAAAAGGGAAGAGTTTTTTGCCCACACTCCGGTTCTTTAATACCAGTAAACTCATGATTCTAGTGTCTATAGCCCACGGCTATACCCATGTTTCAGGGTCCAGGAATCCAAATAACATGGTTTAACAACAACGGATCATTTCGACATGGCAGCCATATTGAATTCAAAAATGGCTGATAACAGTAAAAAGAGTTTTGACTCCAAAGGTCTGCGAAAACATACTAGTGTATAGTAGTTACAGAATGTGCCCCTGCAAAAATTGTAAGGTTTCAAGTGTGAAATTATGTCTTTAACCATTCATTAATCCTTGTATCTGACATTTTCTGGACACTGACACTTTTGAACAGGCTTCGCAATTCAAGATGGCGGCGGTTATAACTGCATTAAAAGCTCTTAAAACGCTAGAAGAAACTACCACAACTCTCTTAAAAGGAAAAATTTAGTATGTGATATTATGTCTTCAAGTTGCCTATTAGAAGGTCATATCTAAAGTCTTTGCTTTGTAAACAGCTTAAATGCAAGGGATGGCAGGCCACACTGATATACCTTTAAAAATCTCAAAAACCTCTGTAATATGTAATATTAGCATGATCGAAAATTTACGATTAAAAGTGTAAAAGGACGAGGATATCTTAACCATTAGAAAGTCATATTTGGCAGTTTATTTGGTTAAAGATTTTAAGATGGGGGTCAATACATTACAAATATATGGCAATTTAATAGGATTTAAAGATCCTGAAAGATTGCCCATATTTGCCACAAATATTGAATTCATGCAAGTTTAACAAAAGAGAAAATCAGATAATGACTTGACAGGTTTAGTCAAGAGTAGTGAGAGACAACTATCGTTATGCATTCATTTGTATGTATATTTCATCACAATTTTATAAGTGTCAAAACTTATAAGGTGGCTTTTGGATGCATCTTGGATTTGTTTAGAGTATATATGTTAACTAAATAAAAAATAGTGAGTTTCTCATGACCAAAGACATATATCTCACATACTTTAAGAGCAAGGACGTATTATCTCATTTTTCTTTCTTTAGTGATTTTTGGATCTATAACCAATATATAGTTATTATTTATATTACAGATTATATGAACCAATTTGTAGGTTGTAAAGGTTCTCAGAAGGGGTGTCCCACCTTGAATTGGAGCATGTTAACAAAACAAAAAATACATGGATTTTAATGGTCCAAAGGCATAGAGGCCAATCCAACTCTAACAAAGAAGACAGAAGAACACCAACTACCCACTCTTCAAAGAGCTCCTAGGGAGTGTTGCTCTGAGCTTATGCTGTACAAGGGTATTTCGGGACAATTGCCATCATAATTGTCCGAATACCTCTCTTTGTATATTCCTGGCAGGTCAGTCTTGCGATGTGAAGATGACAACATGCTCCTCACTGCTCCTCCAGTGGGTGACATGGCTTTTAGCAATGCAGCCCCTAGCCTATATGAAAACCTTAGTCCATCTCTGTTCGCCACTCCAGGTCCAGCGTTACTTTTAAGAAAGCAGTGAAATTTCACCCATTTCCAAAGAGTTGAGCATGTCCTTAAATTGGCATATAATTTGTCTCACGTAATTTTATTTTATTGTGCTACTGTTTCTTATACTATAGATTAGATGATAGGTGTTTTACCTCAAGGTTTATTACTCTTAAATCTATCATATTATCGTGTTTAGGCCAAACAGAAATTCCTTTTTATTTGTAAACGCTTTTACCTTAATTAATAAGGCATTATATCAAATGATGTTTGTATTAATAACAGATATTTATATAGCGCCTTAGCATTAAGAATGATCAAAGCGCTTTATTGTATTGTATAACACATTTATCGATGATATAACCAAATACACAACAGGTATGGCAATTAAGAGTTAAAAAAAATCTTTGAGATGGCAATATGACCCCCATTTTGAAATTGGAGCATGCTGATGAAGCAATATTATCAGATTGGACTTTCTAATTGTCAAAGACCTATAGCTCAGATTATAATTACAATTTTATTATACTTTCTGGATAAAGTAAGTAAACATATTAAAGATATATACTATATATGGTAATTTAAAAGTTTAAAAGATTTGTTAAGGTGGCCATATTGGCCACCATCTTAAATTTTTAGCTTGTTGGAAAAACGAAATTACCAGATAATAGTTCCTACAGGCATATCCATAACAGACATATCAAGACTTCAATTTGCACATTTATTGCATTTTTTGCAGGCAAACTGTCTGTAAATACTACACTGCTATAGCGCCCATTTTGAAATTTAAGATGGCTGCCATAACCAAGTGATCCAATGTTTCTATCAAAATATTTATTGAATTTCTAGACCATGGAAAACATGGATATAAACACTGGAATCATGCCTCTACCAGTCTCAGAAACCGGGATATGGGAAAAGCGACTTTATTTGGCGGCCATTTTGAAATTAATATGGCCGCCAAAACCAAATGATATGGTGTTGTTATCAATGATCTTATTAGATTCCTTGACCCTTAAAACATGAGTATAGACACCAGAATCATGCTTCTACGAGTCTCAGGATCCGAGAAATGAGCAAAAAATTAGCGGCCATTTTGAAATCCAAAATGGCCGCCATAGGGGAATTTTAAAAAAATGCCAACATTGATTTTCTTATTTGGTGAACCATAAGCGTTCAGAAATTTAATATGGCCGCCAAAACCTGGAGGCGTCAGGTGGGCGGCGCAGTAGAAGGCGCAGACTTCGGAATGGTGTCCCACAAGGTTCTGTCCTGGCGCCCAGTCTCTTCAACATCTACGTCTCAGATGTGCCGGGGGAGATTGTTCGCAGTGCTCCTGCGCGGACGACGCGGCACTTGGGGTGGCTGCTGATTCCTTTGAGTCCTTGGAAACGGTGTTGCGGGGAGACCTAACCACTGTAAGCCAATTCTTCCACCGGTGGCACTTGGGGCTCAGCAAGCCCGGGACCGTCGGCTCTGTTTTCCGCCTTGCAAATCGATGCGCGGGGGGAGAACTTGACATCACTCTAGATGGAGAAAAACTGTCACATGACCCAACACCGTGAGACTTGTTAGTGGTTGCCTTTTGGCGACGCCTGTAGAATATCTTCCAGTTCTGTCTGGCATAGCTCCTGCGGACCTTGGGAGGAGCCTTCGGACGATCAGGCTCGCCGGGAGGTGTGGTGAACCTGGTGGCCTGGTCCCCCCGCCAGCACCCTTTGGGGGTCGGAGAATTCCACGGAATCACTTTGCTACCCAGTCCATGACGCTGCAGTCGCGGTATCCCTGTCGGTCATCCTGGATCATAGAGCTGGAATATTAAACCAAGAGGAGAATCGCGAGTATTATGGAATAGCCCAAGCCCGTTACCGTTTTCTCTCACACACAAAAAAAAAAAAAAAAAAAAAGGCGTCACAATGGACCGCAGCCTTACTTTCAATCAACACACCAAGGCAGTCGCGGGGGCTGGATGGGGTGCATCTTTTGACACCTTACATACATCAACTGTTGCCTTGGCATACTCCACTGCTGAATACGCTGCACCAGTGTGGAGTCACGGTGTACATTCGCACAAGATTGATGTCGTTCTGAGTGATGCAGTGAGACTTGTTAGTGGTTGCCTTTTGGCGACGCCTGTAGAATATCTTCCAGTTCTGTCTGGCATAGCTCCTGCAGACCTTGGACTGAGCCTTCGGACGATCAGGCTCGCCGGGAGGTGTGGTGAACCTGGTGGCCTGGTCCCCCCCCGCCCCCCCCCCGCCAGCACCCTTTGGGGGTCGGAGAATTCCACGGAATCACTTTGCTACCCAGTCCATGACGCTGCAGTCGCGGTATCCCTGTCGGTCATACTGGATCGGTGACAGATGGTATGGGCGGTGGTCGTCCTCTGCTTTGAACTTAAAGCGGTTTGTGGACAGCCCATCTGGCAGGCCCAGGGGCTGTGGCATTGGTGGGAGGGCATGGGTCAACCTCAACGGACTCGGAACTGGCGTTGGTCGTGCAGGGGGCTTCCTTCGCAGGGTCGGAGTGGAACTTTCACCAGACTGCGATTGTGGAGAGCCACGGGCCGTTGGCCACATCGTGGATGACTGTGAGGTCTGCACACACTTAAAAATACGGGGTCAATTATGCACCACTAAAAATAAAATGACCCCATTTGAGCTAAAACAACTAATTTAAGGGTTAAATATAACCACGAAAAGAGTCATTTTACCTGAAATTGGGTCATTTATTTTTAGTCGGTGCATAATTGTCCCCGTATTTTTAAGTGTGCAGGTCCCCGGGAGGAGTTCCAGGCCTGATCGGCCTGGATGATGGGACTGTCGGCTGGTTGGGGACGGGTCTTCCGCTGTGGTTTTGGACTTGCACGAACGAACGAACGAACGAGCTTTCAGAGAATGTATAGTTTTCCTAATCTCCATAAAAAGCCAACAAAATTACATAAGGAACCTGACTAAAATTTCGCAAAAATCTCACCCAAAGACCCCATTTTTTCGAAAATGTTACCAATTTGTCACTCTGAAAGCCCCTATTTTGGGGCAATTTGGCTGTCTCTCACCCAAAGACCCCCTATTTTTTCAGTCCTCTGTACCACTGGATGCCCCAGTGTTTGGAAGCGCGAGCTTTACCCCATACCATTTCATAGGTTAGTGCCCCCCCGGGATGCAACAGAATATGAAATGGGAGGTGCTATCTCCATATATCTGTGTTTTGGTCTTGTGCTCACGCATGATATGTGTCGAACTTGCATAAAACGCTTGGTGTAGTAACCTTTTTACACAGTGCAATTTACACTTTTTATAATGTTCTTGCTTGCTGCCTCAGTCTATATTACAAGTGTAATACTAACTTTCTGATAAAAATTTAGGCAGCTCTGACAAGGCATCTGCCATGACTTTTCTTTTCCTTTGATACTTCTTATGTCCAGATTGTATTCTTGTACATTAGAACTGGGTGCACTGTTGTACTCAACTAAACTTCATTTTTTTTTGCAATGGCAGTAGCAACGCAAGACACTCTTTCTCAATTGTCAGTTTTCTGATGTTTGTCAAACTTCTTAGGGAAATAACATAACAGATATCTACTCATTTCTCATCATTTTCCTCTGCCTGCATGAGATTCCACACGCCTACAGTCACTGGCACCCCAAAACAAACTCAACTGCCAACTGAATTGTTTTCTGAAAGTCTGTCGCAATTAAAAACTGCCGCATTCATCAAAATGACTTGAATTTTCTCAAATGCTTTTTTGCATTGCTCTGACCATCCAAATTTTATATTTTTCCTTAAGAATGTAAGTCAGCAACACGCAAAGTTCCTGAGAAATTTGGACCGTATTTTCTGTAATACCCGACCATACCCAAGAATCATCATGGGATCTCTTTGATTTGTGGGTAATTTATCAATTGCTTCAACTTTTTGCTGTGATTGGTCTAATTTACCCTTTGGTCCTACAACATGCCCGAAGTATGTGACATTTTTTGGCATGTCAAAATTCACAGGATTCACAGTCAACCTGCTTAGAATTTCTCAAACAATTGATTGATCTGTCTCATGTGTTCTTTCCATTTGTCTGGCTGTACACAAGAGATCATCCACATAACCCCCGCAATTTTCTATGTTTGCAACGACTCTGTTCACTAATGTAGCGGCAGAATTTTTGAGACCAATGTCATTTTTAAGTGTGTATAGGCCATGGGGCGTACAAAGCTAAATTGCTTTTGGGGCACGGTCAGCATGTCAGTGAGGGTACCTTGCCAATACCCCAAATCAAACTTGCTAACAAATTTGGCATTTCCAACTCTATCTATGCAATCATCAACCGTGGAATCGATATGATCGTTTTGACAGAGTTGTGACTTTTTCAAAATAGTGACAAAACGACCAGTAATACACGGGGAGCTCTATTCACTATTGCTCTGCGCATTATTATTTCATTGTCTAACATTTATTTTACCGTGTTTACCTCATTTCTGATATGTTGCAACTTGATTGGATCACCCTAATAGATGTTGCTTTATCGGTTCTGAATTGCCTTCATCGATGTCATGAGTTATGACATGTGTTTCACTGGGTACATCCGGAAATATAGTTTCCCACTTGTGATTCCGGCTTTTCTGGTAGATCCCAGTTTTTTGTCTAAATGGCTGTCAGAATTTTGCATCTCTTTACAGTCCTTCCTTGATCCGCTACTGTCTCTGTGATGTCCATCATTTGCACTCTTACACTAACACGGGTGGCCCTCACACGCAAGTTTTACAGTATCATCTCTTTCATTAACTCTTTGACATATTTATGTACATATTGCCCATTTTTTCGGCCTACCGGTGTGTCGATCACATAGTCCAAGGTCTCCCACTTTGTTTTCAATATTCATATGGTCTCAGAATACTTGGTTGCAAAAGCTTTCAAAGGATGCCCTTGGTGAATTTGAAAGTGCCAAACTTGTTGTCCCCGGTTTGAATACTCTGAAGTACCGTATTGGGAAATTCCCATCTGGTCTACTTAGTTGTTACAAACCCCGGGTAGCACACCTGACATAACATTTGATCCTTGATCATAACTAATTAATTTTGAAAGGCTTACTAGGGTGAAAAACTTCGGATTCACTCTACATTCTCGTGTCCATGATTATCCGTCCTTCAGACGAGAAGTTTTTCAAGTGTGTTGGCCGTGAGTGTAGTTATGAATATGCGATTCTCACCTAGTAACCTCTTTGGCTGTAAATATTTACCCCAATATTTCAAAAATATGAATAGAAGTCAAAGGTCAAATATTTCAAAACAATTTATCTTATCATAGTACTCTCCATGGCGTGGCTGATACCTTTATTGTAGCAGAGGCCACTTGGGCCAAAGTGGCTCTAATTAGGATTTTGTTCGACCAAAATTCCAGAGCATCTATTGGTGTTAATTTTTTAGACCACCTTAGTCTTTTCTTTTTACCCACTGACACTCTTCTCAAAAATGAGAAAATTTGTTTTTCACAATTTTCCATTTTTTAAACGAAATATAAATTATTATAATACCTAGAACTTTAAAAATCAAATGAGTAGAACGTTTTCTTTATTTGGTGTATTTTTATTTTTTCTTGCATTGAAGTTCTTAGAAAATAGGCCTTACGAAACATCGCTGTAAACATGTACCGTAATCACCACCGAACCTATCTACTGCTGTCCAATTAACGTAGATGTCTCGTTTTTTATTACTATTTAAAAAATACGCACGCTCGAACTAAATCACGAAAAGAAAGTTGTTGGGTATCTTGGATAAGACATTTCTATAACATGCAAAGAAATGGGACAATTATTCTTACGCCTGTCTATTGAGAATCTTATCACAGAGAGTGACGTCATCATTGTTTCTACAATTTTGATACCATAAACGCTAAGCTAAATAGCTATGTTGTAGGTACCAATTTTAATAGAATTGATGTTCATAAGAAAGTTCAAGGGATGGTCCCTCCTTCTGGTGTGTTGTTACAAAAAATTGCTCATGTAGACAAGGGTTATAAGTAATAGCGTTAATCATGAAATGTCCTGGCTAATGGGACGTTTTCCATTAATTTCTTAACTAAATTTTTCATGATCTTTCAATTTCATCTCCAATATTGTAATTTACATCATTCAAATTGAGGCGGGCTTCCCAGTTGGTGGCCCGCAGAGCGATTGCCAGTCAGCCCTCCTGCTGAGAGGTGATTATCGCATTACCTTAATCGGGAAAGTGGGATCAGGGGGAATTTTAATACAAAAGGTGGCAACGTATAGTCTTTGAAACTAGTGTGTTTTTGGTCCTTCTCTCTATTAGGTCCATGCTTCATCTAAGGTTTGTAGTTAGTATGGACCCTCTATATCATGGTAGTGGCTCCAATTGGTGGTGTTCACGATTTCTATAGGGGCCAATTTAAGGTTACCCAGGTGTCAACTTTTAATTACTCTAAACTGTTGAAAAATTTGCCATATTGTCCGTCCCTATCACATGGTCACAAGGATTCAAGATGTATATTGTACGGGTACAATCATCAAGTTACCCCCAATTTTGGTGCTAAAAAAAATGAAACAAATTGGTTTCCCCTAATATAGCTTAGGTATTCAAAATAATTGGAATAGTTTGTACATCATGTTCTTTGTCAAAATAGTCATAGGCCACAATCCAACGGGCATTGACCTTCTTGACCTTTATTCTCGGTAAGTAACTTTAACATAACCCAACACTATACATTTAGGATCCTATAATTCCTTGGGCAATAATTTACAAGTATTTACAACATGATCAGAGCAACTTACAATATTGACACGTACAAATTAAGATTGACCCCTTTTTACCATTTTAGTCCTTGCTATACCCTACAGATAACTCCAAAACAATAGTTGTAAGTGGTACAAACTATACATTTTTGGAATACTTATGCGGACTATATTGACAATATTAAACTTAATTTCCCCTATTGAAAAGTGATACAACAATTTAAGATCAATTTCTAACTACTGCATAGAGGGTCCATAGTGTAAACCTTAGATTAGGCGGTAAACAAATTCCTTAATAAGGTTCCTATGATATTCTCTTCCTGCTCTATTAGGATCGGAGCGAAGAGCGAAGCCATCTTTCCTGTTTTATGGCGTCTATTAGGTGGGAATGTTGTTTTTATACCAAAAGCTAAGCCTTTTTTCTGTTTTTAGGACCGGAGCGAAGAGCGAAAGCATGGCCTATATGACACTATAGAATGGGTTTTAAAGAGATAAATCCTCATGGGACATGGGGGGGGGGGGCTTGTTTTTGTGTTTTCGTTATTTTACTCATTACGGAAGAAAGCGATTTTTTTACTCATTAAGGAATAAGCGAATATTGTTTTTTTTACTCATTAGGAATAAAGCGCAATGTGATACTGAGGCTTATTTTGACTTTCATCATTTTTTTTTTTTATTTTACTCCTTACGGAATAAAGGAAAAAAGGTTTTTACTCATTACGGAATAAAGCGCAATGGAACAGAGGTTTATTCCGTTAAATCATCCGGTCCTAAAGCTGAACGGTTTTTCTCTCTTCGCTTCGGTCCTCACACAATTTCTCATCTATAACGCCGCGCCTAGTTTTTTTAAGACCGGAGCGAAGAGCGAAGAACTGGATGGTCGTGCAGAGCGAAGGAACGTCGCTATAGAGCATGTAGCAGAAATATCATCGGGGCCTTATTTAAGGAGGTCGTTTACCTCCCACTACAGAACAGGTGTGCTCACTTTGGTAGTTAGTATGGACCCTTAACATCAATGCTAGGTAGGTCATTTCTTGTAGTACACTTTTTTTAATAGGGGTCCAATTTACATTTAGCACTTTCAAGTTTTTTAAAAGCTCCAATCATGTTGAAATGTATGCCATCTTGTCCATCTAATCATAAGGATCCAAAAATGTATAGTTTTGTACCACTTCGACCATTTGGTTTTGTAGTTATAGGGTAAAAATGACAAAAATGGTGAAACGGTCAATCTCAATTTGTACAGGGGTCAACATAAAAGTTAATCTGATTATAATTTAATAGTGAAAATTATTGCCTGAGTAAGGGGAGTCATAAAAAGTCTAGTTTGATATGTTAATGTTTTAATTACGAGATAGGGTCAAAGAAGGTCAACACCATGGATTATTCCTATGACCTATTGTTCGCTAACATGGTGAACATGGCATTGCAAGATGGTACAAACAATTCCTTAGTTTTGACACATTAAGCTTGATAAACAACTTCTTTCATTTTATTTTTTACAAATTTGGAGCAACTTTCTGAGTTTGCCCCTGTACACATAGAAATTGACCTTTTACCATTTTCGCCATTTTTTACCCTATAACTCCCAACCAATGGTCATAGATGTACCCACTATACATTTTTGGAAATCCCTTATGACGTAACGGACAATCGGCATACATTTACACATGATTGAGCATTTAAAAAATTTTGACCCCTGTGTAACTTAAATTGGCCCCGATTGGAAAAAGTGATACCACAATGGAAGAGTATAACTACCTTGCATTGATGTAAGGGTCCATACTAACTACCAAGGTTGTCAAACCTTTTCTGCAGTGAGTGGTAAACGATGATGGTTTTGCCGGGTCCGACTCCTCTACTATGACACTATAACATCATCTATAGATTTAGAAAGTATCGTGTATGGCAGCCATAAAGGCCATAACGTATTGCCGCAACGCGTTGCGACAATTTCGGCAACGCGTTGCGAGAAATAGCAACGCGTTGCTGGCGTCCGGCCAATTAATTGACGAATTTCCTGTGACGTATTTCCAAAATTAGACCCACAACGCGTTGCAAAGTCTCTAGCAACGCGTTGTGGAAACTCACAACGCCGTTGCAAGCCTTCACAACGCGTTTGCGACCTCACAACGCGTGGCGACCCTTCACAACGCGTTGCGAAGGTTCACAAGCAATAATGGTCATAAACGTATTGCCGCAAAACGCTTGTGAGAAGTAGCAACGCGTTGCGAGACAGTTCGGCAACGCGTTGGCGGCTCGGCGAATCAAAATCATGCATGTTTTGACGTATTTCAAAAAATTAGATTCCACAACGCGTTGCGTCGCACAACATACGTTATGACCCTATATGGCCTTCACACGCGTTGCAAGCCTTCACAACGCGTTGCAAGCTCACAACACTTTGTAAACTTCACAACGCGTTGTGAAGGCAATCAGGGTCCATAACGTATTGCCGCAACGCGTTGTGAAGGTTTGCAACGCGTTGTGAAGGTCGCACGCTGTTGTGAGATTTATATTTTTGAATACGTCACAGAATTCCATGATTTTGATTGGCCGACACCGCAACGCGTGGCGCGAAATGTTCGCAACGCGTTGCTGAAATGTCGCAAACTACGCGTTGCCGAAATGTCGCACGCGTTGTGACTTTCTCACCACGCGTTGCAGCTATACGTTATGACCCTGATGTTGTGACCTTAGCACACAACGCGTTGTGAAGCTTGCAACTCGTTTTGCGAAGCTCGCAACGCGTTCTCTGAATGTTGCAACGCGTTGCAAAGTATCTAGCAACGCGTTGTGGGTCTATTTTTTGAAATACGTCACAGAAATTCATGATTTTGATTGGCCGACGTCGAAGCAACGCTTGCCGAATGTCGCAACGCTTTGCTACTTTCTGCAACTGCGTTTGCTACGTCCTCGCAACGCGTTGCAGCAATAGGGGGGACGTTATGGCCTTTATTGGTTGCGACAAAACTCGTAAGGCATGCCGTAGCCAGGGGGTTCGATCGACGCACCCCCCCCTCCACAAAAAACAATGACAAAGGTCCGCTTAGATGTTGAAGTGCCGCTTTTGTTGTCATTTTGAAGGTCCTCTTTTGTGATGTTAAATTTTGTCGCTTGCCTAAATTTTGTTGTTTGTTAGGGTTGTCGTGATATGGTGCTGTATATGAACATAAGCCGCGCTTAATACTATTGCTTACGCATTACAGGTGTTATTATATTTTGTTCTTTGAACGCTGCGATGATGCCCATGTATTTAACGGAAATTTCTGGCATCAGAATTTCCAGACTTTTTTTTTAGGGTCAATTTACAGATTTCCTGTCAATTAAACGACTTGACAGTATTTTTACAGAATTTGTCGCATATTTGGAAAAAATTGTGTATTTTTTAACGAAGTTTCCGTAATTAAAATTACGGAACGAAAAAAAAAGGTCCGAATATTGCTGCCAGAAATTTTTGAAATATTTTCCGTAAATTAACATTTTTTAGGTGTTGTTTTTATTTTTTAATTGTTGTCTAAAACAACAGATTTTCCGTAATTTACACGAAAATCTGTTTTCCTAGGGATGTGCATTATTACGACGTTACGCCAGGTGGGGGTGGAGGAAATCAGGGGTGGGACAACCAAATTTTTTTTAAACATTGAGGGGACACGAAATTTTTGTGACCGAGACGGGGGGGGGGGACACAAAATTTTTGTTAAAGCCCTCATAAAAAAAAAATGAAACTGTCTGTTTTTTATGAAACTAAGTACCATTTGTTTTTCAACCATTTGAATATTACTGATTCTCAAATAAAACAATCAAACTTAGTAAAGAGGTTATGGGTAAAAGAGGCTAGAAATATGCTATCTATAGACTTGGCAAAAGAAATGGGACAATTATTCTTACGCCTGTCTATTTGAAAATCTTATCACGGAGAGTGACGTCATCATTGGTTTCAACATTTTTAAAAAAAAAAAAAAAAAAAATATTTTTAGTACCAAAATTTTATAGATTGGATGTTCAATAAGGAAGTCAAGGGATGGTACTCCCCTTCTGGTGTGTTGTTACAAAAAATGGCTCATGTAGACAGGGTAATAAGTCAAAGCCTTAAATGATGAAATGGCATGCTAATGGGACGTTTTCCATTAATTTCTTAACTAATTTTTCCTGATCGTTCAATTTTCATCTTTCCAATATTTGCAATTTCATCAATTCAATTTGAGGCGGGCTTTCCCAGTGTGCCCGAAGAGCGATTGCCAGTCAGCCCTCCGCTGAGAGGGTGATTATCGCATTACCTTAAGCCGTTAAATGGGATCATGGTTTTTTTAATAACAAAAGGTGGCAACGTGATAAGGGTCTTTGAAACTAGTGGTTTTGTTGGTCCTTCTCTCTATTAGGTCCATACTTCATCTAAGGTTTGTAAGTTAGTATGGACCCTCTAGACAATGTAGTTAATGGTTTCAAATTGTGGTGTCAATATTTCTATAGGGGCCAATTTAGTGGGTTTACCCAGTTGTCAAACTTTAATTACTTACTCAACATGTTGAAAAATTGCATATTGTCCGCTAGTCATCATGGTCCACGATTCCAAAGATGTATATTGTACAGGGTAAAAATCATCAGTACCCCAATTTTTGTTTAAAAAATGAACAAATTGTTCCCCTATAGAACTAGCTTAGTATGTCAAATAATTGGAATAGTTTGTAGCATCATGTTATTTGTCAAAATAGGTCATAGGCCGAACAATCCACCCGGGCATTGACCTTCTTTTAACTTTATCTCCGTTAAGTAAACTTTAACATAACCAAACTATACATTTAGGAGTCCTATTTCCTTAGGCATATTGACAAGTATTTCAACATAATCAAGCAACTTACAATATTGACATCTTACAAATTAGATGACCTTTTTAATTACCAGTTTAGTCCTTGCCTATACCCTACAGATAACTCCAAAACCAATAGTTGTAAGTGGTACAACTATACTTTTTTGGAATCTTATTATGCTGACTAGTTTGACAATATACGTAAATTAGCCCCTATTGAAAAGTGATACAACAATTTAAGACACTAACGACTTTGCATAGAGGGGCCATAGGTGTAAAACCCTTAGATTAGGCGGCATGAAACAAATTCCTTAAATAAGTGTCCTATGCTATTCTGCTTCTGCTCTATTAGGATCGGAGCGAAGACGAAGCTTCGCCTACTTTTATTGGCGTTATATTAGGTGGGAAGTTGTGTTTTTAGGACCAGAGCGAAGCCTTGTTCCGGTTTTAGGCCCGGAGCGAAGAGCGAAAGCATGGCGCTATATGACACTATAGAATGTGTGTAAAAATATACCCTCTCATGGGGCATGGGGGGGGGGCTTGTTTTGTTTTTTAGTTATTTACCATACTGAATAAGCCATTTTTTTACTAATTAAGGAAATAAAGCGAATATTGGTTTTTTTACTCATTACGGAATAAAGCGCATGTGATATTGAGGTTTATTGTTTACATCATCCATTTATGATCTCTCATTACGGAATAAGTGAAAAAAAATGTTTTACTCATTACGAATAAAGCGCAAGGAGCATAGAGGTTTATCGTTATAATCATCCTGTCCTAAAAACAGGCACGTTCGTTCGGCTCTTCTCTTCGGTCCTAAACACAATTTCGCATCTATAACGCCGCGCATAGTTTTAGGACCGGAGCGAAGAGCGAAAACTGGATGGAGTGCAGAGCGAAGGAACGTCTCTATAGAGCAGGACGCAGAATATCACTAGGCGCCTTATTTAAGGAGTTCGTTTACCGCCCACTACAGAACAGGTTTAACACCTTGGTAGTTAGTATGTACCCTCAACATCAATGCTAAGTAGGTATTACTCTCCAATTGTGGTATCACTATTTCAATAAGGGCCAATTTAAATTTACACAGGGTCAAGTTGTTTAATCCCCAATCATGTTTTGAAATGTATGCCATATTGTCCCATCTATCATAGGAGTCCACAAATGTAGAGTGTGTACCACATACAGCCATTGGGTTTTTTGTAGTTCTAGTTAAAAATGGAAAAAAAAAAACAAAAATGGGAACGGTCAATCTCAATTTGTAACAGAGGGTCAACTTAAAATTAATCTGCTTATATTTTAATAATTGAAAATTATTGCTGAGGTAAGTGAGTCATAAAAATATAGTTTTTGATATAGGTAAATGTTTTAATTACGGAGATCAGGGTCAAAGAAGTCAACACCAATTGGATTATGTTTGCCCTCTGACCTAGTTGGTCGCATAACAGGGTAACTATGCATTGCAGATTGTGCAAACCATTCCTTATTTTGACACGTTAATTAGATTACCAACTTCTTTCAGTTTTTACAAAATTGAGCAACTTCGATTTTTAACCCCTGTACAAATAGAAATTACCTTTTTTACATTTTAGCATTTTTACCCTATAACTCCCAACCAATGGTCATATATGGTACAACTAATACCTTTTGGAATCCTTATTACTCAGACGGACAATATTGCATACATTTAACATGATTGGCGCATTTTAAAAATTGCCCCTGTGTAAACTTAATTGGCCTATTGAAAAGTGATACCACATTTGAGAGTACTACCTACCAAGCGATGATGTATAGGTTCCACACTAACTACCAATGTGCAAACCTTTTCTGTATTGGGGTAAGCGATGATGTTTGGACCTGGGGTCCGCGAGCTCCTCCTCTACTATGACACTATAAAAATCAGTCTATAGATATTCGAAATTACTCGTGTGCAGGGCCGTAGCCAGGGGTGCGGGGTGCGACGCACCCCCCCCTCCCAAAAAAATGACAAAGGTCACGCTTATGATGTGAAGTCCGCTTTGTCATTTTGAAGTCCGCTTTGTGATGTTAAATTTGTCGCTTGCTAAATTTTTTTGTTTGTAGGTTATCCGTGATATGGTTCATGGTATATAATATAAGCCAGCGCTTAATACTAGTGCATTACGCATTACAGGTGTTATTATAGTTTGTTATTTGAACGCTGCGATGATGTTCATTAATTTACGAGTTTCTGCACAAATTTCCAGACCATACCAGAACATCCAAATATCAACTTTTGTTTGCAATCATTATTTGACCATTTATTTTTGACCAAATAGCCAATTACGAAATCATTGCTTTAATTGAAGAAGATATTTTTAAATGTGGATTTATAGTTGAGCATCATTTTTCTACTGATTATCATTGTTTTTTATTACATTTATGTTTTTAAATCATTATTTTCTAATATTTCATTATGACCCCTAATTAATTAGTAACGCAATAGCCAATAACAAATCCGAAATCGGGAAGTACCAATTAGAACCGAGCTCACCAACCCCCCGCCTCAGTTGTGACACCCCGCCCTTTTCTTCGGCCGGGCCGGTTTACGCAAATGGGAACGTGACGATGGCCTGGGTATATCCAGGGATATATCGGCGATAAGATGGCTTTATGATTAATCTTTGATATCAAATCAAATTCGAGCTTTTCATTATACAATTATTTGGAGTTTATTGCTCGTATTTTTTTTTCACTTTGTACTATCTTGCGACAATTTAATGCTCGATGTAGTTTTAATCGACGGGACGCACTAACTCCATGGCTGTTTACTACGGTCTTCCTGTTATCACTAAAACTACGCCAGACGGTGCAGATGCCAACCTGTAAAGATGGTACAAATAGGCGACAAATGGTTGTAATTGTAAAACGCTGTATTAAGCCAATAGATATGAATATGTCCCCGCTATATCGCAGCAACTGCAATCATTTTTAACAAGTAAACCCTAAGCGAGGATAGTCCTAATAAACACACCCTTTCTTGTGCTAAATCAGCTATTTTTGAAAAGACCCTAAACGCGATCCGCGCGGATCCGCGTTTTGCCTTCAAAAGCACCCTAAATCCGCGTTTTCTTTCACGCGGGTGCTTACAGTAGTATTTCGAGTGGCCCCAGGGTTGTTTTTTAGCTTATAACTCTGAAACTTAGGCTGTACATATCCAACTAAACCTTTTCTGAATCCGTATGGTTAGACACATAACATGGTGTGCTTTTCAACATGATTGGATTCAATTTACAATTTGACCCTGTACAAACTTTTATTTGGCCAACCTCTCCTTAGGCACCACTTGCCGGCACTTAAAATCACTTTTCAAGGGGTTTCCTGTCAGCCTGTCAACTATTTAATCACTCAAACTTTTGTACTTGAGATGTGTTTAACATGTGTGCTAGCTCCCGGTTAAATGTGTTGTAGTGTAATAAGCGAGCGTGAAGTGAATCTCTTATCATCGACTAACGCGTTTACACGTATTGAAAGCTATTGAAATCTCATATTCTGACAGGTTTACGAAATACCGCCCTCATTTTGTCCCCCTTTTCGTTCTTAACATTAACTCCTACGGAGTTTTTTTTTTGGCTTATGCCAAAACCCCAAAAGGGCCTGGCTTTTTATTTCAGACCACGTACCACGATACAAATTTCGACAAATACAATACCACAAATTCCAAGATACACAGATATGTGACAGTGTGTATTTCAGAAAAAATAACTACAAAATATGGCACTGGGTTTTTTTTAACATATACCAAAGTGTCAGCCAGTGGGTGAAAATTGAAGTACATTGTAGAGGCCTTTTCATATACTGTGTTTTTTAACTTAGACAAAACCATATTTTACGAAAGAAATGTTTTGAGGCTTAATCTTACATTGATATATTGTTTAACAGATATGACGGTAGAGCCATGACCTCCATTTTCCTATTAAACACCTTCATAATAGACCACTTTCAAGTTGCTATTGCTTTTCATATTGATACCCAAATAATATAGGTGACACATCAAGCATAAGTCGATTTCACATTTTTCACGGTCCTGTGGTCACTAGAAAAATTTTAGAGCCAAGGAATGCTAAAATCCTCAATATTCACGGGTTTTTTACATCTAAAAGTTTGGTCGAACAAGTTTTAAAAAACTGTGTGCGGGTCGCCTGCCTAATTTTACAAGAAATAATAACAACATTAAAAAGCATTTAAGAGGATTAGGCATGGTTTCTAGTTTGAAGTTGCCTTTATTACAGACATGTAAAACAGACTATTAACTGAATTTAAAGTAGATGTTTGATACATGAGTATAAATTGACAATAGAACCATCACCTGTTACAACTTGATCTCCCGTTGACGCTTTGACCTTGGGAGGTGACCTTTGACCTCACACAGTTTGGAAGCTTTAATTTAACTAGGTTACACCTTCCTGTCATTCAAATAAAGAAATAAAAGGCGCTATTGGGCCAAAATATGTAAAAATGCATCCCTAAGTTAAAAGCTTTAATTTGATGTAAGTAATATTCTCCTGTCATTTCAAATATAAATAAAAAAACGCCATTTGGGCGCAAAATGTGTTAAAATTGGCGCAAAATGTGTAAAACGGCATCCCTAAGTTACTTGCTTTAATTTGCTTACGTAAAACTCTCCTGTCATTTCAATAAATGAAATCGAAAAACGCCCAATTCGGCGCAAAATGTGTTAAAACTTGAATCCCCAAGTTATAAAGCTTTAATTGAACGTAGGTTACACCTTCCTGTCATTTCAAATAAAGAAAATAGAAAAGGTCCAATTGTTTGCAAAAGATTAAAACTGCATCCCTAAGTTACGAGCTTTAATTTGAATTTACATAAACTCTCCTGTCATTTCAAATCAAGGATATAGAAAAACACCCATTGGCGCAAATATTTTAAAAAAAACGGAATCCCCAAGTTATACCTTTAGTTAACCAAGGTTACACCTTCCTTCATTTCAAATAAGAAAATATAAAAGGCGCCCAATTTGGTGCAAAATATGTAAACAAAACTGCCTCCCTCAGTTCACGAGCTTTAATTTGATGTACATAAAACTCCTGTCATTCATATAAGAAATAAGAACTGCCCAATTGGGCGCAACCGTGTTAAAACGAATCCCAAGTTCTAAGCTTTACTTTAAAGTAGGTTACACCTTCCTTTCACATTTCAATAAAAAACATATAAAAGGCGCCCATTGGGTGGGCAAATATGTAAACTGCATCCCTAATTTACGAGCGTTAATTTGATGTACTAAACTCTCCTGTCATTTCAATAAAGGATATAGAAACAACACCCATTTGTCGCAAATGTGTTAAAACTGATCCCCAAGGTATAAGCCCTTTAATTTAACATAGGTTACACCTTTATATCATTTTCAATAAAAATAGAAAAGGCGCCATATTGGGTGCAAAATAGTAAAAACTGCATCCTACTTACAGCTTTAATTTGATGTACATAAAACTCTCCTGTCATTTCAATTAAAGAAAATAGAAAAACGCCCAATTGGGTGCAAACTGTGTAAACTGCAAATACCCAAGTTATTAACTTTAATTTACTGTAATTACACCGTGCCTGTCCTTTCAATAAAGAAAATAGAAAAGGCTCCAATTGGGTGCAAAATCTGTATAAACTGCATCCCTACGTTACGAGCGTAATTTGAAGTACATAACTCTCCTGTCATTTCAATAAAGAAAAAGAAAACCGCCCAATTGTGCGCAAAATTTGTTAAAATACTGCCATCCCCCAGTTATAAGCTGATAATTTAACGTAGTTACCCCTTCCTGTCATGTCAAACAAAGAAATAGAAAAGGTGTCATATTTTGGGCGAAATATTGTAAATAATGCATACCCAAGTTAAAAGCTTTAATTTGATGTACATAAAACTCTCCTGTCATT
>JAMKCH010010074.1:0-29084 GCA_023653785.1 Ophioderma brevispina
GTTCCTAGGGACCCAAGCTAATTATCTCATTAACGGGCGAGAAATTTTAGTAAATTTTTTTATGGAAAGAAGCGCATCGATAAGTTGCACAATTACAAAAAATTAGAGTTCGAAAATATTTTTCGCGAGTGAGAAATCGCCGAAAAACAAATCTTGGGTACTATGGAACCCCCCCCCTTAGGCACTTAAGTGTTAATCAGCCTCATATCTCAGTAAGATTATTTGAAAGACATTTCAAATATCGACATCACAAGACAATGTTCACAAGCTCACGCGGGTTTTATGGCACGATATGTCGTCTTGTTATGGTTTTCTGTCATCTATCAGACTTAGAGAGGATTTTTTTTGGTTAATATAGTTATTGAACACCGTATCTAACTCATCATAGCAATATTTGGATTTGATAATTCCTGTCTCAATATCATTTTGAAATTTGTATAACATAGATCCACGAAACGGAAAATTCTAAATTGTTAATATGTTATACTCGATTCGCGTTGATACGTTCGTCCCCCTGGAGTTTGAACCTATTGCAATACGTCGGAGATGGGCTCTACCGGGAAAATCTTGGAGGACACTCCGGTCGTTTAATTCACTCACCTGCCCCTAAATACAATTTCATTCATGAATTGAAACGCACTATAGTGTATTTCAGGCCTTAACATTACTCACAAAAACATGAAGTCCCTGTGCCTCATTGAATTTTTCACCTCCGCAAGAATGGTACGGGGTCACATATCAGATGAATCGAGTATAGTGAGCAATGTTCTTATTCCAAAACCGTGGAATTTAGAAGTCAACGCCACTGTAAGGTTTATTTTAGAATTTTATGTATAATTAACTGACAAAGACGAGGTGGTATTTAGTTCATGGGAACACACATGACAGGCCCACGTCAAAGTGCCGAAATTGGTTTGTGGTTTGCAGTCATTATTATTATTGTTATTATCATTATTATTATTATTATATTAGACTAATAGTGGATTAAGGGGAAATTATCTTTTGTTATTCAAGAAAGTTGGACTTAAGGGGAATTTTCGTAGCCCCTTAAGGAATCTTTTGTCTGTGCTTTATTCCGTCAAAGGATATAAATAGTAATTTATGCAAATGAGGTGGAATAACAAAGGCTACCAATTTAAATAACAAAAAGACCTCATTATAAACTAATGAATAATTAATAATTTCCCTTTATTCCACTCTTAGTGTGATTTTTTCTTCTTCTTATTATTATTATTATTATATTATTATTATTATTAGTCTATGTAGTAGGTTAAGGGGAACAGGCCGTTGCCAGGAATTTATTTGGGTGGTGGGGTTGCTGATTTGCCAGAAGCGGACTTTTTTGGACAAACAATGTATTTTTTGGCTCGCTGCGCTCGCCGGTTGCCACAATTTTTTTTTTACCGTCGCCTCAAAAATCTGAAGGGGGGCGGTGGGAGGAATCAGACATCGGCGTTGATAAAACAGTATAATAATAGTAGTAATGTGTAATGCAGTAGTAGTGAACAGGGTATTGACCAACAGCTATTCAGATGGGGGGAAACTGTTATGCACTAATTAAGACTTTAGGGCGAAATTTCGTTCCCCCTAACGTGTTCATATGTATTGCGATGTATTCCGTTTTGGAAAACAAAGGATATGAATATTAATTAATTTAAATAAATATACGAGCTCATTATAACAAAATGAATAATTCAGAAACCCCCTTAAGTATCATTTTAAAGTAATTATTATTATTATTATTACTATTATTATTATTATATTCGCATGTTCAACTTGGTAGGCTTATAGCCCCATGAACCCCCAATATGCCTTTCGGGTATCTAGATCCCAGAGTTCAAAGGTCAAGGGCTACAGGGGGTCAAATGTTAAAATCTAAGGACACATATAACTCAAGAACCACAGCAACCTCAGAGCCAAACTTTCTCAGGCTTATAGCTCTTGGACTTTAGTCTTTGTCAAAGACTCGGTTTTAAAGAATTCGTGGGGGGGGGGCGAATTCAGAGAGGTTTTCCAGAACCAACAAGTTGGTCCCTTTAACTGATGGTATCCGGTAGTTTATCTTTCCATAGAGTAATACAGTAAAGTATGTAACATAGTCTATTGGACCCCTGATGTGCCTTTTGGGTATCGCGATCCCAGAGGTCAAAGATCAAGGGATGATACAATGTTAAAATATAGCGGACCGTCCATATTTAGGTCATAATAATACTTAAAAGATAAGTATGGGTCAACAAGTTGCAAGGAATAACCAACTAATAATATGTGTTAATTAATCATAATTAACACTTTGTCGAGACTTTGGGCTAGATGTAGCCCAGATATGCAGATTGAATATCCAATAAGAATTCATGAAAAGTTGAAGAGCGACCTTGAAAATCACAACTTATTTTGGGCTAAAAACAAGTCATTTTAAAGCTTGACTAGATTGCTTTCCATACTCCCTGTAAAATACTCCCTCGGGCAACCGCTGGGCGTCAAACACCTTAGATTTTTACTAGAAATACTAGATTTGGATTGTGTTTTAAATTATAAATGCTCACCTCTCGGTAATCTGCAAAAAAAAAAAAAATAAATAAATAAAAAAAGAAGAAAACAATGAAAACCTATACACAGCACAGACCGCTGGTGCCAAGTCCAAGATTTGGATCAAGTCTACGCTACTGCTTGATATCACACGCCACCGAAGGAATATCACTGTGAGATATCATCGAAAATCGCATGTAAAAAAGCATGCGTTTTTTTTCGTATAAACTTCACATTTTGAAATCTTGGAATTCTATTTTATGAATCTACAAGGATCAGAGAACCTAGTCAACCAACATTTATGCCGGATACATGTGTGTAAGCGCCATACAGTGTGTACCGCTGTGCTTTCGTCATTGATACGATTGTTCGGTAAACTTATGGGTCGTCTCTATGCCAGCGGGAAAATCAAAAATTAGCTGATACGTTTATGATCTGTAGTTTTACCGTTCATATACTACGGTAGAGGAGATCGAGATGTACAAAGATATATTCAGGACGTCCAAGAAGAAGGTAAAAAAATAATTAAAAAAAAAAATGAAAAATACACATTACCGGGATAAATATGCATAAAGCAGCTACCAATTTTACTACGCGTATTACATCATAGCTGCCATAGGTCCCAGAAAAGTTTAACTTCTACAAAGCTAGTTGTATAGAGAGGTTAATAAATGGGCACATATAATATAGGCCTAAACATCCTTATTATTGATAAAGTATGCAAGTATGCAAACAGATGATGTGCCACGTTGGGATCAATCGTACAATTTTAAACGCCATTCACTTGCAAATTCTAGGGTTAGCACTTTATTGAACACCAACATGTTTAGTTTCTTGGATTACACACAAAATGTTTAGTTTCTTGGATTACACACTAAAATGTTTAGCTTCTAGAAACACTGAATCAGTTGGTTATTTCAGTGAAAAAAATACCCATCCCTTCATATTTTTCATTTTGCCTGAATTGTAGTACTGAGGAAGCGGCATGAGATTGACACCAACCGTTATTTTGAATGCGCCTCTGGATAAGAACCAAATCAGCTACTTCCCTTGGCTAGATCCTGCAGAGTAAGGTTACATTTTATTATTGGGAATTAGTAGTCTTCACGGTTACCGGTCTCTTTGGCGTGGACTACTTTTATACATGCTCTTGAGTTGTAAAAGCACTCAGACTTGAATGTGACACCCTTTAGAGCAAATATTTTATAAGTAAAAAGGATATACGATTTTAAAATATTTTCAAGGTATGATAATAATAAGAAAGAAAATAAAATACCTATACAACTCCAAATATGTGACGCTTCTTTCGATTTAAATACTAATATGGCTAACACTACAATTTTAATATATCAACAACAACAACAACAACAATAATAATAATCAAATAAGTATACCTCCGTGTGTATATATTGTGTGTGTGTGTGTGTGCATGTGTATGTGTGTCTGTACGCGTGCGTTTGTGTTTGGGAGATAAGTTGCAATATGCCCATTCTGTCTGCCCCATTATTGCTGTATCTATAACATGCCAATTATTAGCTTCTTGAAAAAAAAAAAAAAACTCGTGACGTGTTTGTACCGGGTAAGTACAAAACAAAACAAAACATATTCCAGCATCGCTGCTCTTCTTTGAGCAATGCAGCACTAAATGGTTATTGAATGAGGAAAGAAATGCTGCAATGAGCATTTGATCCTTTGTTTTTGACAAGGCCATCCCTCCCCAGAAACGTTGATATTCAACTCATTTTGAAAATATCTGCTTAACAATTACCAGGTTTCTGCCATCGGATTCAGCAGGAGCAACGATATCTATTCGCAAGACAGTCTCTTGCTCCTTTCTGACATATTAATACCTTTCACCTAACGTCTTATTATAGGTACAATTAGGGGAAGTTCGCTTGTCTTTTGGCTATTTATGTGTGTCATCTAATGACAAGAATTGAAGCCAACAACCGACATTCCGAAGTTAATTTATCACTTGCCTTATTTCCTTAAGGCAGATTGTTGGAAAATGGGGCAAGATCCAAGCTTTCCCTCCAGGTGACATTCAAGGGATAATTATGTTGCGTTTGTTAATGCAAATCTCTCAGAATTCTTTCCCTCCAAAATACTCTACTTAATTCTGAAGGCGTTCTGTAATTTGTAATGTCCTGAGATTGCAAGTAACCCGAGAAGTAAAATTATTTTCTTTAAGTTTTAAAATCGTAACAGGAGATGTGATTGGTCGTCTCTGTCATTTGTTTAGCCAGTAAATTTTAGACGTTTTTAGCAAAATTATTTTATGCTTAACGAAAGTATTTTATACAACACAACTCATCACTTTTGGTAACCAAACAGCCAATGGAAATGGTCACCGTATGGTGGTACATTTGGTATAGTCTTCTTTTTATGAACCTGTGCTATGGTCTGTAGACTCGTGGGCTTTGAATGTTTATGATATGAATTGATTGAGCCAAAAATGATGGTGCCAATTTTTTCGAGCGTATTTTTTATGTTCACAATTTTGCATGCAATTTAAGTATGAAGTCATTATTCAAAATAAAATACACCAGTACTCAATCAAATCAACCGTTTACTTTCCTTTTATCTTTTTATAACACAGTCAAGATGTTAAAGACAATCAACACATGCTGCATTCCACCAATATTCAAGATGGCGTCCAAAATATGAACATTATTGAAAATGCGGCATATTGCGTCAAAATAATCATTGATATTAGTGAAGTAGATAAGTCAGAATTTTCACCATGATCGTACACCTTTGGACAAAAGCATGAAACTTGGCATTCTGCCCATTTCTTGCTGTATCTACAGCGTGTCCCAAAATAAACTCCTCAAAAAAAATGGAAACTTTTTGTTGAGTTATATCTCATTTTATTTGAAGGTTGTTTTCATAGTATTTAGTATTAGTGAAACGGTCGTTCATTCGCCTAAGTTTACAGGGAAACCTCATTTTTAACAACCGCGTAATCCATGGTTGAGTAACTCTCCTTGCATGACAAGGAGGTCTCCAACAAAATGTGCCAAATTTGCCATTATTGTCTCCAATAGAACAATCAGTTCCATCAGTTGCATTAGTTTGGCACATTTTCTTTGAGACTTGCCTGTAATCAAAGGAGGGATGCTCAGCCATAGAATAAGTGATTGTTACAAATGAGGTGTCATTGTTAAGAGAAAAGAACTACCTTTTCACTGATATCCAACGCTATGAAAACAACCTTCAAATAAAATGAGATATAACTCAACAAAAAAAAGTTTCCAAACTTTTTTGAGGAGTTTAAATGCAATTCTCTAAGATGGTGCTGTAATTTCAAGTTTATTTAAAAATTTTGAAATTTTACATTATATTCATAAAGCCTAACCTTTTCTCCACATACTATTCAAATTTCATTTGATTTGCTTCATTAGTTTTGAGAAAGGCGATTACGTAAGTGCGCCGCAATTTAAGTCGTTCCAAGTTTTATTGATGAATGCACAATCAAAGCATGCTTAACTACGTAGATGGCTGTTTTATTTCTCTTCGCTTGTCTCTTTCTTTATCCGTACCTCTTTATTTTGGTTCAATTTACTCGGTATAATCTTGTCAATTTAATATTAAACATTTAATGACTACCTCATCAACCAATGACAACCAATCATTAACAAAGTAAAACAAATGTTCTCTGTTCACATTGACATCTGTCATAGTGTTTGATGTAACTCAAGTTTTTCAGTGCTAGCTGGTTGGTTGTTTGTTTCTTTATTTTTTGGTTGTTTTCTATCAAATGGTCCATACCAGAACTAGGAAGTCATCAACATCCATTATTACTCTGTCCATTCATTGGTATTTAATTCCTCCAGTGTAATTTACAACATTCACGCGGATTTGTCAGACACACGAAAGATTAAACAGTTACGCTTGGCCAAGATGCCAAGTTACTATTCGAAATATGAGTGTAGGAAAACACTGTACAGATGATAAAAGAACGTGGATAAAACAATACAACAAATATTTTAGTAATTTATTTTGTAAAACAACCGACAGGATTAGTACCAGGAGATTTTTTGTAATTGAAATACATTTTATTCAACTTTTTAACGATCTAAGCCAAAATTGGAACGGGGTAATTTTAGGTAGGGTTGCATAATAGCTTCTGTTTTCAAAACCAGTGAACCGTATCAAAAAACAAATTGTATGGAATATACGAAAATAGCTCACCATTTACAATCTGTTATTAATTTGGACAATTCTCAGTAATTTTGAAATTATAGCACCAACTTAGAAGATTGCAATTATTTTGGGACACTCTGTATGACATGAATCAATTATTAGTCTCCTTGAAAAAAAAATCGTGACAGGGTTTGTACCGGGTAAGTACAAAACAAAACATATTCCAGCATCGCTGCTTCTTTGAGCAATGCAGCACTAAATGGTTATTGAATGAGGAAAGAAATGCTGCAATGAGCATTTGATCCGTTGTTTTTGACAAGGCCATGTCGCATAAGAACTTTGATCGTCTCATTTTGAGTAATATCTGATAACATTACCGAGGTTTCATGCCATCGGATTCAAGCAAGCGATATCGTATATCCCAGACATTTATCTTGCTCTTTCTTGACATATTATTACCTTTACCAAAGCCGTTTTTATTTTAGGTGGGAATTAGGGGAATTCGCTTGTCTTTTGGCTATTTATGTGTGTCATCTAATGACAAAAATTGAAGCCAACAACCGACATTCCGAAGTTAATTTATCACTTGCCTTATTTCCTTAAGGCAGATTGTTGAAAAATGGGGCAAGAGCCAAGCTTTCCCTCCAGGTGACATTCAAGTGATAATTATGTTGCATTTGCTAATGCAAATCTCTCAGAATTCTTTCCCTCCAAAATACTCTACTTAATTCTGAAGGCGTTCTTTAATCAGGAATGTCCTGAGATTGCAAGTAACTCGAGAAGTAAAATTACTTTCTTTTAGTTTTAAAATCGTAATAAGAGATGTGTCATTTGTTTAGCCAGTAAATTTTACACGTGTTTAGCAAAATTATTTTGTGCTTAACAAAATGATTTTATACAACACAACTCATCACTTTTGGTAACCAAACAGCCAATGAATATGGTCACCGTATGGTGGTACATTTGGTATAGTCTTCTTTTTGTGAACCTGTGCTTTGAATGTTTATGATATGATATGATTGAGCCAAAATGATGGTGCCAATTTTTTCGAGCGTATTTTTATGTTCACAATTTCGCATGCAATTTAAGTATGAAGGCATTATTCAAAATTAAAAAGCACCAGTACTTAAATCAACCGGTTACCTTCCTTTTATCTTTTTATAACACAATCAAGATGTTAAAGACAATCAACACATGCAGCATTCCACCAATATTCAAGATGGCGTCCAAAATACGAAAATTATTGAAAATGCGGCATATTGCGCCAAAATAATCATTAATATGAGGAACAAACACACGTATATTTTCAAGGGCCATCAGAAACTCTTGCCAAGCATGATTTTGCTTTCAGATCCAGAATGGCTGCCAAAAAAGTTCTACAAAAATAGCAAAATTGTGAATAAATTCACTGTTTGACTAGATATAATAATCCAAACTGCAGGGTACGTGTCATGCTTGCATAGTGAAGATTTTTTACACATGAGTAAATAGCTCTAGAGTTTCACATTCTCAGAATGCAACTATTCCCTTATCTCGGCTAAAGTGATATGAACCAAGTTTTCTTTTTGTTCTTAAATGATGCTCCCTCTTTATTTTAATTTTTATTATTAGTTTACCCTTTTATTTATTTTTTTTTGTCTGTTTGCCATCCTATATTACTGATCAGTTTAACCTTACAAATCCCCGTTCAAATTTTAAAAATTCCTGCATCTGATGTTACTCTACAAGATATAAAAACATACTTCTAACCTAACACTGTTTTTTGTTAAGGTAATGGAACAGAACTCCAAGACAAGTTGAATTCTCGAAGCTGTGTTATTTATTAAGAAATCGAACACTTTTAATTGTCAACCAGTTACTCCTATGCTGCTTGTTTTTTTTTTTTTTTATTTATGTACATTTAATGTGCTCATCTACTTTTAGTGGCAACATTTCTTTGATAAAAACAAAAGACAAACACAGATTTTTCAGTTGTTTTATGCAATATTTTAATGCACCAATAAGACACTGTTGCTCATAAAGGTGGAATAAAATATTTTTACCACATTTTATGGAATGATTCTTACAGTGTGAGTTATTTATGATATCTAGGGTGAATATCGCCACACAACTTGAATGATTAGTCTCTTCCGAACATATCACAATGAACGTAGTCATAGTCCACAATTAACCCTTTACGATCCGTGCCCTTAGCCTGAAAGGAAAAGGGGATATTTGAACAGCAGATTTAAGGATTTTGTTACAACTTTTTCACATCAGTCATTTTGGGTGATTTGATGCATCGAAATGTTCAATAGTACAGTTTTAAATATCAATCAGTCACTAACATCGAGTATGGCCACCCCTGGCATGAATCAATGCGTCAAGACGTCGCGGCATACTGTCCACAAGGTTGTTTATGATGTCAATGGACAGAGCGTCCCACTGATCGGTCGGAGGCTGAGCAAACTCCTGTAGTGTTTGAGGAAGATTGTTCCTGTAATTGATGGCCCGGCCTAAGGCATCCCAGCATGCTCGATAGGGTTCAAATCAGGAGAGCAAGCAGGCCATGGTATCTGCTCCACTCCCTCTGCCTCAAGAAATTGTCTCACTACAGCGGCCCTGTGTGGCGTGACATTGTCGTCTTGCAGCGGAAAATTGTTTACATAAACCCTTCTTGCATGTGGCAGACAGTGTTTTTCCAGAATGTCCAGGTAGACGACGGCGTTCATGTTTCCATCTGGCACCACCAGTAATGTTTTTTCTCCATAATGAATACTGGCCCATACCATCACTGAGCCACCACCACCTTGAGTCGATTCCTGAATACAGTCATCTCGGAGGTTCTCACAACGTTCCCTTTGCCTTCCATCTTGATGGTCAAGAATGTAGCGGCTCTCGCCAAAAAACACAACATTTCAGTGTCTGAGCTGTAATCTTCTGTGCTCCCTAGCCCAGCGAAGTCGACCAACTCTGTGGTGAACGGTTGGGCGTGGACATTTGATCTCCGATTTACAGTTTGGAGGGGAAACTTTGATTCCACAGTGTCTTCTTCACAAACGACGAAGACGGCTAGTTGGCATTTTCCGGGCTCTAAGGCACATATTAAGCAGTCGGCGATCATCTCGTCTGTCACTCGTGGACGTCCTGAAGATTTTCGTGGCCTCAAATGACCCACCTCTCGTAGATGTCTGAGGATTTTACAGACCATACTCTGCAATATCTAGAGGAAATCAGCGACTCTGGCTTGTGTGTACCCTTGCCGTCGGAGTGCAAATACTCTTCGGCGTATTGGCAATGCCGTTGGACGAGGCATAGCCCAGGGAACCGTTGTGTCAGTTTTTGATGTAAAAGTAACAACCATCTCTTTAATATAATGTGCTCCTTGCACACCGGCTTGCAGCAGGAAAAAGTAACAAACAACAGACGCCTGACATGTTATAGCTCCCAACAAAAGGCATTGTTATGTAATTCCAAAAACGTTTATAGTAGCGCTGTTAAGCATAAGGATCGTTCATTTTTTGAAGAAAGCATAAAACTTGGTACATGACTTCTATAGCATCAGAGGTTCCGAAAAAAAATAGACCCAAAAATATTACGCCCCCTGGTGGCCGCCATATTGAATTACAAAATGGCCGCCAAAATCACATTTTTTGCACATATCCTTAATTCTACAGCAACTAAAACCAAATTTGAGGTGTCTAAACCTATGTTTTGATACCAATGAACCTGTTGATCTCAGAATTTTATTTGGAGGCTGCCATATTGAATTTCAAGATGGCCGCATGAAGTTTTAAAAATGGCTGTCAAATTTGCCATTTTTAGCATTATTTCCAGTTCTGTAGCAGTTCTGATTAAAGTTCAGGTGTCTATTGCTATGTTTTGATACCCAGGAACTTTCAGTGATAATAAGTTGTTCTTCAGGTGGCTACCATATTGGATTTCAAGATGGCGGCAAGATTTTTAATTAAAAAATATTGATTAAAATACAGATTTCTAGCAGTTATTTCTCGTTTGGGCCCGAACAGAAACCTCTATACCACATATAAAACGTACGCTACCTCGTCCATCAACAATCCTGGAAATAAATAGTTGTCACACTACTGCCGTTCTATTTGATTTTCCTGTGTATTTACAATAGAAATGTGATTTTCCAAACTATGTCATCAATAGCATGTATCAACCTTCCACTTCACCACTGCCTTCCCCACCCCCCATCAGACAATGTTGAGGGACCCTGCCAGGCTGCTGATGATAAGGAACTGATCAACACGGCATTGGGGGAAAGGGGGTATGAATTCAAAATTGAGATTTAAAGTGTGTCAACAATTAATTCCAGGATTGAAGAAGGATCCTCGTTCCCCCGTGTTCATCCTCCCTGTGACCTAGCCACCGAGCGCGAAGCGCCTCGCGCTCGGTGGCTAGGTCAGCGGGGGAACGAGGGTCCTTCTAAATGGACTAACGCTACCGTGAAAATAGTCCACCGGCAGCAGGCACTAAATTTCATACGATTGACCGCCAACACGCGGTGAATTGACACGGTGAATCGTCCTTAAAGAGACACTGGCACATTTGAAAAACAGTGCGCCCTCAATTTTTTGAGGGCAGTAGCAACAGCTCCTCTTCCACGCTGCTGGACTATATCCCTTATGTCCTTAAATGAAAGGGCATAAAATGAAAATGAAAGGAAAATGACTAACAACCTGACGATCACCGCAAAAAAGGGAGGTAGCGGTATTTGTGTCGTTAGATCTAGGAGCACTTTCCCTGTAAACACAAGACAGGGGTCCGTTCTGTGATTTATGAAAGTGGCAAAATGGCATTTAGGGATTTAAGGGACAGGGCCGAGGAGATGAAAACCTGTTTTGTCTTCCGAAGCATTTCAGTATGCTTGATATCACTTTGGTGTGGGCACCAAGGTTTCTCCGAACCCATCCCGCGGCTAATGCCTGGTCCTGGAGAAACACTGGATGTGGGTGTGGCGTAACAGGCAAGGTCTGGTTCTTGAGAAAACCTGACCGTGAGAGGATGGACATGCCATATTTCGACCAATGAACAAGGCATGTATTTTTGAACCCTTTCGCCCCAAGGCGACTGCCACGAAAAACGCCGTCTCCCTATGCAGATCAAAGAGACTGACATTCTCTAGTGGCTCAAATTCCTAAGACGCTAAGACCTGGAGCACTAGCGATAGGTTCCACTCCGGAAGGAGTGAACAAACCGGGTGACGTGCCAAAAACATGCTATTCAGCAGATTCATGAGAATCGGGCTATTAGGGACAACTGAATTGGCTCTGAAACCCCGATGGAGCGCCCCAATCGCGGTGGGTCAGCACCCCGATTGTTTGGGCACCAAAGCCCTCGTGAAAGATTTCTATTAGGAAATTCCCAATGTGCCCTACAGACGCAGACAGCGGATCGATCTCTCGATTGGCGCACCATCTATAGAACCGGCGGAGTCGAGAATCGTAAGATTCTTCGCCCTGCCTGAGCAAGGAGCGCAGTAGTCTATTCAGAAAGTCTCGTCTAAATATACACTTGGTAGAAATGCGCCAGACAGTCGGGTTAAGACCGCGGATGGTATGCCCTGGGAAGAACGGGTCGACTGGAGGACCGCTTACCAGATCCCCGTCCCTGACGAGCAGCTCTAGAAGCCGTGGGAACCACAGTCGATGGCCGCATGGGCGCTACCAGCAGAACCAGTCACTTGTCGGACTGAGAAATCATCTCGAAGACTCTTGGTATCATCACAACGGGGGAATCTTGACTCAACGAGTAGTACGTCGGAAGCTGGCGATTCACGGCGGAGGCAATAGGTCCACATGGAGACGCTGTAGCCTCTAAAATGACCAGCAAACTGCTGGAAGGAGGTACCATTCCACTAACGACCCCATTATCTTCGTTGACGGCTGGCACTTTGTGCCCTTCTGGGAGAGGTGTCCACTATAGATGTTCTCCACCGCAATTACATGGAACGGTATCAGAGCATTGTTCCGTTGCCTGCACCACTCTAAGAGTTACCTTGCAGAGACTGGGGGCTTCTGGTCCTCCCTCCTTGTTGATGTATGTCATTATCGTCATGTTGTCGCATTGGACCAAGATTACTTTTCCTCTGGTCAGAGTTACGCAGTGCTTCAGTAGCGGAAAGATAGCCCACAGCTCGAGTGCATTGTTCGATGGCAAGGTTGCATGGGAGACCACATGAGTACTGTGTTCAGGGTCTCCATATGGAAGTGCGGGGTCAGATAAACTTGTTTAAAGGTTTCAGGTTCAGGTTGGGCATCCACTGCCCTGAAGCTTTTTGTAATTAAAAAAGGGTCGAGAGGCATATCACGGCACGTTCAGGCCAATAAAGTAGTATTCTCCCGCCGGAGCTTTTACCATTTGGTAGTGTCTCTTGGAACTTAAGGTAGATAAACCTCACCCATCGGAATGGGGTAGATAGGTCGTGAACTCTTGATACAATATCCTTGGGCTACCACGTGCAAAACCCAAAGGTCCACGGTCACTGCCTGACATGTCCCTGCAAATTCCATGAGATGACCGCCCACCCACAGGTAGTCATAGGCGAGCTTGGCTGCCTTGACCACCACAACCCTTGGATTGACCCCAACCTTTTGTCTTTGCCCTCACTCCCCTGTCATTTACCACGGAGCTTTCCCGCCTATTTACCGCCGGGGCCACCTCCTGGTTCTGAGGGGCCTGATAGCCCTTGTAGGTTGGGTAGAGGCTTGCCGAGCGCCCCATCGTTAGTGGAGGGTGTAGCTTCATCTCCTTCCCTGCTTGCCCTGATCGCTTGAGGGCCCGGTCTTAGTTGCTGGTGTACTTTATCCGCTCTTGCTCTTGAGCTTGGAGGGACGCTCATTGACCTCCGAAAAGGTCTTTCCCCGTAGGCAGTGGCACCTCTAACATATCACGAGAATCCGTTAAATTTAGGGCTTTTGCGACCGGTTGACGCCTCGACTTCACAGAATTGGTCAATTATGGCGGCCATTTTAAAACAAAAATCAATGATGGAACCATTGCATGAAAATTATAAGACCACCAAAGGGTTCCTTGGTATCAAAAACATAGGTAGAGACACTTGAATCTTGCCTCTACGTGCTCCAGAAAAAGAATTATGGCTAAAAACGGTTATTTTGGCGGGTATTTTGGAATTCAATATTTCGGCCACCAGGGGGCGTAATATTTTTGGGTCTATTTTTTTTCCCGGAACCTCTGATGCTATAGAAGTCATGTACAAAGTTTCATGCTTTCTTCAAAAATTGAATGATTCTGGCAGAAAATCCCCCTTAACAGCGCAACTATTAGCATTTGTCTTCATTTATTAAACATCACTAAAGCGATAAATCCAAACTAGTGAAGTGAAACACAAAGAATTCAAAAATGTTTTTAAATGAAAAAAAAAAACTCTGCGACTCTTTTCACAGATATACACATTTGGCCCAACTGTCTGAATTGATTTCTAAGTCCGGGTAATTTATACGCCGAAGCGTTGTAAGTTAATTAATTCTAATTCTATAAAAGTGTAATGCTAAACAACTGTGCAACACCTGCTGAAATAAGTAACAATTACAAATCGGCGACTTCATGATTAGAGTTTTTTTCCTCCCTCAGGCAAATGTAGAAAAATGTATATTTAATTTCCACATTTTTTTACTATTTGCTCTTTCTTCCCCTAAATTATAATGAATTTATATCGCAGAATCATTAAAAGGGCAGGCGCGTAACCAGACCTGAGCCTGGGGAGGGGGCAAGCTCAAGAAGTTTCCTCCCCATGGTAGACCCATTTTTCCCCTTCCCCCTTCTCCCCTTCTTCTCGTCCCCATTTCTTAGCTTCTCCGTCCCCATTTTAGTTGTCCGGGGGGGGGGATTTTCCCCCACCCGCTGGTTACGCCACTGCATTAGGGTAATACAATTACATTTCGCACGTTCTTCTAATGAACATCGTGTAACATCATCTACACATATGGTTAGGACATCTAATGATCACCAGCAAATCAACTACTACTGTTTCAATTAAAAACAAGCTATTTAAGTGGCGCTTGCATCTATCATTCTTAAAAAAATCTTGTTCAGATTTAATATATATTTTCAATATGTCAGTATCAAACCTATAAGGTTTCCACCGTTGAGTATTATATGTATAAAAAACTTTGTTTTTTCCCACCGTGATTGTTTATAAACAATATATGTAATATTTGAATAAATGTAATTAAATAGTTCAATCGTTAAATGATCATCTCGGTTATTTTATAGTTCAATATGTGACTGCTCCTGAGGAGATCATTTTAAAACCTCGTCCGTTTTTTTTATTATTGCAAGTTTAGACATTTTTAGACAGATCACCTAAATAACGTTCACATGTCAAGTTGAAATTTTTTGATAATAAACGATCCTTTCTTGGACACCTTGTCAGCAACGAACCAGATAGCTCGGTCAAATTGTGACAATACATAAATCCAACACACACCGACAACAATTTTCGCATTTTTGACTCATTAAAAAAAAAACATACATAAAATACCAAAAAAAAAAAAACAAAACCAAACAAACAAACAAACAAACAAACAAACAAACAAACAAACAAACAAACAAACAAAAACAAAACCAAACAAACAAAAAACGCACGTACTAAAATAAAGTCCACCATCAAACTACATATATATACTATGAACATAGTTATTTTTCATGGAAAAAAACTTGAACATATTCAATACCTATAACAAACTTTGCAAGTACACATTAGCTGTCAAACTGTCTTTATATTTTGGGACCTGCCGGTGAGTGGTTCCTTAGACTTTAAAGAGTGTGAGCAATGCATGGATCTCACTATGAGGCAAGGCATGCTAATGTACCAAGGGCTGAGTTCACTAGCCTTGGATGTGCACATGTTAACAACAGCTGACCATGCATGTTCTGGGTATCATAAATCATACTAAAATACAGGGGTGTATTTGCTCAATATACTGGTGACTGGAAGTTATTTAACTGCGCCATGGGAATTGAGATTTTATTAGCTCACAGTGTCTATGAAATGACAAACCCCCATTCCCTCATCAACACTGTAAGGCAACGCCAACTTTGCTTCCTCGGGCATAAAGATTGATTAAAGATTGAATAAAGATTGAAACAGATACACATTTAAAATAGCCAATATACATGAAAAATGACACTTGTGCTACTGCAAGAAAAAATACACACTTAGGGTTATTTTGCTGATATGTTTAGGTTAATTTTTGTTATTGGTATCATTGAACCAGTCACAATCACAACTGAATTTGTACTCCTAGATGGACTAGACCCTTGATTATTGTGAATTTGATACCCCTAGCGGTAGTCCTGCATTTGCAGCTAGTCCCTCTATTTTTGGAGCGAGCATGAGTTCCCGAACAAAATCCAAGAACCCCCGGGCATGTTGACCGGTTTCCATGTAAGCCGCCATAAGTTTGAGTATATGTTCGCAGCATTCACAGCGTGCTGATTCGCTGATTCCCGATGACCCGGAATCTTTACGAAATGAAGAAAAAACCACGAACTGCGAATTTATTCGAGCGAGAAAATCGGATTAGGATTATCCTCGGAAGGGCCACTTGTGAGGATATGAATAAAAATTGCAATTATGGGGCGGCAGATAGATCGTTCAAAAGACAAGTGGGTCGATGTGGTTCCTTCTTATCTCGTTCTTCCATGATGTAAGCTTAGGAGCCAATTCTGTAAAATGACACCTTCTTAAAGCCGGAACTTTTAACCATTATCCTCGTAAAATCGTATGAACGCGACATGCGCAAAGGTCTATAGACGTCAGTACAGCCCAATAGCAAATTTGAAAAAAAATAGGAACATAATGATAAGTTTTTGCTTTAAACATGTCATTTCGAGCCGGCACATCAAAATGATCACTGTATTGTGGTAAGATGAGAACAGCGGTGTGGCCTTTTTGATCTGTGTCAACTTATGCCATAAATCCATTCCTCATGCAAACAAAATTCAATTTGTCTTGTTCTAATAATACATTTCATTTCTCAGAAACCATACCATACATGTTGCAATGTGCATGAACAAATATGATTTAGCTAATAACTGAGACCATTTTGTATTTGCAAAAGTAATACATTTTGAAATAGTGTGTATTGGATTTGGCATTGCGAAGTTCTAATGTGACACGCCAGAGCGGACATAAAACCTCGAGTTTGTAAAACCGCGTCGAGTTTGACAAAACCGCATCGAGTTTGACACAACCACTGCGAGTTTGACACAACCGCGTCGAGTTTATTTCGACATACACATGAACACGAGCCGAGTGGTGTCACGAGCCGAGTTGTATATATCATGAGCTGATTTGAGTCCTATCACGAGCCGAGTTGTATCATGGCCCGCAATTCATTATGAGCCGAGTTTTATTTATTTATTTATTTATTTATTTATTTATTTATTTAAAGTTATTGTCAAGAACGTATATAGTTTGTTCAGATTTTACAAGAACACGACCTTACTCAAACCAATAAATATGGACAATTTCCAATCTTTAACACTTAAATGCATGTTCTTCTGCACTCCCATCGGTGCATAAGGGGGTCCAAGTGGACCCCTGATGGAAAACAACTTTTCAATAGGAATTTTTCCATTTGCACACATATTGACTATCTAAAGACTGAAAAAGAAATTATGAGCAATATTGATTGATTTGGAAAATTAGGGGCGAAACATTAATTTCTAGGAGCGCGGAAAGGGACCATTTTTTTTTTGCTTCTCGCTCATTGTGCACTAAAAATTCAATCAACGGTTTAGAATTAAGAATAGCCCAAAATTATTACTTAGAACCAAGAATTAAGGATTTAAAACATTTTACGATTTTGTTTATGAGAATTTTTTCCTACACCATTTATTTTCCCCTTATTTAGGTAATTAAAATATCAGCATGTAATTAGTTAATGAAATGAAACCTTGATTAATTTTCATTATCATTTGTATTTGATAGTATATAGAATAAGCCTATATACAACCACAGTAGGTCAAAGAACAAATATATGTAGAAAATGTTTTTGTCACCTACAGTCCCGTTGAGGGGCTCCAATTGGAGCCAGGCTAATTTTTCCGAACGAACTGTAAGATTTCATTTTTTTTCTCTTCAAACGTTGACCAATCAAAGGTTGTTCAATCGCAAAAAAGTGACCAAAATAATGTTGCGTTAAAATGTGAAATGCGAAAAACGAAATCCTGGGTCCACATGGACCCCATGCACTTAAGTGTTAACCCTCGTCCAACCAAGGTTACCACCCCCTGATTTGTTTTTCGTAATTGAGGGACAAACATCATCTTGTTTGGTATCAGTGTGTAGCTACATATATCCTTTCTTCAAAAAAAATTACAGACATATCAAGTCTTAACAATATGACGTCAAAGTGATGTCATAACAGAAATTATTTATAACGTTTTTTGTAAGCAAATCTCCAAAATCAAGGGTTTTTCGACCATTTTCGCCATTCATGCAAGCAAAATCGGTATTTATTTGGGTGTCAAAGTAAGCATACACATGTTATTACTCTAAATAATAAGAAAACAATACAAATATTGTAAGTATTTCCTTAAAGTAGCATCATACGTAACAAAAGTCACAGTAAAAAATTAGGTGGCTGCATTGCCATGAGGTTCGTTCGTCATAGATTCTGCTAGTATCATGCAAATAGGCCCCACCCCTTCGAAAGTAATACGGCCGCTTGAAACTCTGAAAATAAAAATGGAATGCATCAGTGCTAGTTTCTCATTATGGTCACAGTGGTGAATCACGAGCCTAAGAGCGAGAGGATCGGGTAGAGACCCCGTACATTTTTGGTCTTTTTATTTCAATGCTCGCCAGTTTTCTCCGAGCCGTATATAATATTTGTCTAGTCACTTTTCTGGGTTGATAATTTTACTCGATCGTCGCGTGCATTGCAGTGAGTTTCGCTTCGTAATGATGCGTAGAATCATGAATATAGGCCACCCGTTTCTAAAATATCTTTTTAAAGTGAACATAGAATTGTAAATTTACATTGTATGAGGAAATTACTATATCAGTGAGCCCATGATATTTTGTAGGAAATATCCAAGTAAGTGATTTGAAATTGACACAATTAAATCATAAGTAGATTCAAGGACGTATGTTGATTTTATAGTTTCTAATTTTGCGTTAATACCAATAATTACAAAAATAAGTAATTCGAAATTACAGTTACATTTGATTGAAATGCACGGTATGCATGAATTAAGAGGGGTTCGAATTGATGATCTAAAATCATGATGAAAAAGGTTATCTCTCCAGGTGTGAGATTGGAAGCAACGTTTGTGGATCTTGGTACGGTACCAAATGCGCGGTACCAGTGCCGGAATCTTTTCAGTATCAATTCTGGATCTAAATTGTGTATTTGAGAGAGATCATCTTACTGAACAATCTCGCTCTTTCCACTTCCAAAACGGAGTTTCAGTGGAATCACGAGGGTTCCTAGATTTTAATGCCTGCCACAAAGCCATCAGTTACCTTATGCTGTTCAGGGATGGACATTGTAGAGCTCGTCGTTAATGGCATATCCCCGAAGGACCATAAAGCTGCATCATAAAATAAAACCAGGTATACTTCGGATTGTTTTCTAGGAAACCCAGCTTTCTAAATCTTCTCCTAAAATGAATGTCCTCATTGGCTTCCAGTGGCCCAAGGCATCAAAATTTCAAACCCTTCTCCACACTTTCAATCTATGAACAACCTCTCCCTTCACTATATTTCATCTTCTTTTCCCACTTTGAAAGCCATATCATACCTCCCCTCATGTCCTCCAACCGGCACATTCCGCTTTGCACGTTCCCAAGACCCACACTTTGACCGGTTGGGATAGGCCCGTCTCACGTCAGCGCCTTCGTTTAAAACAGTGTATCCCTGTCATGACCAGAAGGATTACAGATAACTAACCTAACAAGTATTTGATAACAACTCTCAATACTGTTCTCATATCATGAATGGCTGCATGCAGTTCCAGAACATTTACGTTGCTCGTCATGACCGCAATAGTGCACACATTAAGAGATGAGGTCATTTAGATAACAACCCGCGTCCCCAGTCGATGTTTTCAGTAGTGACAAGCCCATCACAGCTAACTGTCTGGACAAAAACTAGATTCAAATGCTGTGATCGGACTAATACGAAATCATTCATTGTTGAAATTCCCTTTCCGTATGATGCATTTGTGAACACTTGCTACAACTTAAACGTTCTTATTACCAACCTCTCAATGGCTCATAATGTTGCAACCATATATTCATGTAAGACAATCGTTTCATATATGTTGGTAGTCTTTGGTACCGTCCACATAAGTGTAACGGCTGGGTTTTAAAAATGTTGTGTTTACCAGAAATACGTTGTAACGCAATCGCCAAATGCATAGGGTTTTAGTACGTGCAGCATTGTCAACATTGTCTGGGAATAATAACCGCGTTCGCTTTGTGGTGTTGTTTCTGACTTATGACAACTTAAAGACACTATCAGTGATTTGCTAAATCAGAAAATCGAAAAATCAGCTAAAATCAGATTTTTGCATATCTGCAACAAAACATAGGTATCCTAACATACCCTCCAAATTATAGGACCAGAAGCACCCTGATAAGGACAAAAGCTGATATTTTAGGCATTAGTGTCCGTTCGGACACTTCCTTCAACAGTAATGAATGGAGATTAGTATCTTTGAAGACTGCCGTTCTTCCTTTCTGCAATTCTTCAGTTGGAAAAAGTAAACTTATAAGAATTATACAGGTTTCCTTCACTTTTAAGCTATCTGCAAATTTGAAATATTTTGATTCCTTTCAGGATAAAATCACTGATAGTGTCTTTAACTTGCCCAGAGTGTGCGATTGCTCAACAGTCGACTTCGCAGTCTCTTTTGTTCTTTCCGTTTTTTGATTATTTTGCTTACTATATTTTGTGTGTTTATTATCTGTGTGTGTGTTTTTTTTTGTTTTTGGATGTATTTTTTTTTATAGATATAGATTATATATATATATATATATATATATATTATATATATATAGATTATAAAATAAATCTAGTAAAACATATTATTTACAGGTGACTATCTTTGGAATTAAGAGTGCTCAATCCCATTACAGGAGAGAGTAAAAAATTACAAAAGATAGGACCTCTGGCAAAGGCAAACGTTACTCTGAGTTTCAAGGCATACCCTCAACTTACGATCACCAGGGCATCCGATCTTCAGACGGATGATGTCTCATGTCGTGTCTTAACCAGAAGACATGTATGTATATAATGCCATGGTGTCACGACCGAGGCATTTCCAGCACGGGTCTGTACTTTTCCAAATAGTCGAGAGTGCTCAACCCACTACGAATAGTGGGGGCGTAATATAAACATCATAGAGTAAACAGTATAATTACAGGTGACTATCTTTGGAATTAGATGTGCTCCAATCCCATTTCAGTGAAGGAGCGTAAAATAAATTATAAAGTATAGACCTCTGGAAGGCACCGTTACTCTGAGTTCACGGATACCCTCACTTACGATCTCAGGGCATCCGATCTTCAGACGGATGATTTGACTCATGTCGTTCTTAACCAGAAGACATGTATGTATATACATGCCATGGTGCCACGACTGAGGCATTTCCAAGCACTGGTCTGTACTTTTCCAAATAGTCGAGATGTGCTCAACCACTACGAATAGTGGGGGGCGTAAAATAACATCATAGTGTAAACGTATTATTTAAACAGGTGACGATCTTTGGAATAAGATTAAGAGTGCTCAATCCCATTTCAGGAGAGCGAAACAATAATTATAAAGTATAGACCTCTGGAAAGTCAATCGTTACTCTGAGTTTCACGGCATACTCTCACTACGCTCACAGGGCATCCGATCTTCAGACGGATGGCATGACTCATAGTCGTGTCTTACCCAGTAGACATGTATGTAGTACATGCCATGTGTCACGACTGAGGCATTTCCAGCACTGGTCTGGACTTTTCCCAAATAGTCGAGAGTGCGCAACCACTACGAATAGCAAAATTTCTGCGGCTATTCGCTTTGTTTTGGCATCTTCATTGATTTTCAAAATAGGAACCACTTTGAAGTGTTATATTTTGCCATTTCTATTACACATTTCAATATGTTTCACTTGGCAGAAGTTGGCGAGTACGTGGGGTCTCTAAAGCTGTTGTTTAAAAAGTATTATGAATTTAATTGGTCACCGAATGGTACCGGTTTGGCCCAGGGGCGGACTCCAGCCCTGTGGGGGGGGGGGTGACAAGATAAGAGGGGCTAGAATGGCTGCGTAGCATGGGGTGGTACGGGAGGTGGTTGAACCCCCCCCTTCGCGAAAGAGCGGAAGCTCGCTTTTTATCATGGCCCAATGAAACTTTTTTTCCCAATGTAGTTGATGGGGAATTGTCACATCACTATTGCTAAGAGTTCCCTTTCAGGGACAATATATATAACTGGCGAGCCTTAGCGAGCCCGGACCGAAAATGTTTTAATCGTTTGCGATTTGACAATATGTTTACCTTTCAACACAAATCAAAAAGTAAATATTATACCACGTACATGATTTCTAAGCCCGGGCACCGATCAGCCCCCTCTCAAGGGCAAAGGGGTGGGGGGGGGGGGGGGGGACCAACTGAAAATGGACGTTGACGGCTGCAACAAAGCAAGCCATGGTGCCATCCAGATCAAAGCATGCCATGGAGTCGTGTAAGCGGCGTGGGGGTGGGGGGGGGGGGTTCCCGACCTCCGCGCCAAGCGCGGAACCCCTGCAATGATCGTTTTCATAAACAATTTTGAAATTTGTTATGTTTTACCTTATAATGTTTACAGGTATGATAAACGGTATTAAAAAGAAAAATATAGTGATAGTATTGTTTGAATTAACTTCATGTAAAGTGTTCAAAGAGAATTCATGTATATAGCTGCAAGAGGTGGTATGAGAGGGGATGTCCCCGTCTGCGCGAAGCGAGGAACCCCTGCAATGTTCACTTTCCCAAAAAAACATTTTCTTATGCAAATTTGATAGAACAATTGAAACTTATCAAGCTTTAAAGTGGTGTTAACTTTATAATCTCGGTATGATCAACGGGCTTAAAATCTAGGTTGATTGGGTGAGGTTTGTGTTTGAATTAATCGCCATAAAGTTTCTGAAGAGTTCATATCAAGCGGCGCAGGGTTGGGGGGGCCCCCAAAATTAAAAAAAAAAACCCCATTAACTTTCCAAAAACACATTGTTATGCAAAATTGATAGAAACAATTTGCATTACAAGTGGTTCACTTCATAATGCGTTCTATAGATAATGCAAATCCGTTCGATGGATCGCCGTCTTGAATGTTTTTTAAAAGGTATGTCTTTCATTACAGGGTGTATAAAATGTCCACATGGAATACTGATCACCCTCAAATCGACAGGTTTGTGCAACCGTATGTTTCTGACCTAATCGTAATTCTCGTTTTGACTTACATATCTGTAAAAATGATGCAATCGCTTAAAGGTTCATGGTTCGATCGCTAATAGGCTCGGCCCCAGAGCCCAGATTTTACCGGAAGTGGTCAACATTTGGGTATCAAAAGAAAGCGGCTTATTGTTCTCATTACCCTGTGAAATCTTTAGAGCCAAAGGATGGTTGGTTTGGACAGGTATGAGCGAAAAAATGTGTCCTATTTGGTCGACCAATATTATTCTGCAAAGTACTCCTATGGGGCTTAGAAAATCATGTGTTTAGCTATCGTATCAAAACGGATTGAAATATCGGCGCGAACTTTACAGGTTGGGGTGGGTTTTGGAGTGTAAGGCCAATCTATCAAGTTGAAAATTCATATCCTTAAATCGGGCAACCCCTTTAAAAGGGAAAGCAGCTAGGAACACACCTTACCATTTTTCTCCCAATCCAGTGAGTTCACAGAGTAAACCACATTTTGCTTAAACGAAGAGATACCTCACTCATATGGTCAATGATATTCTTCCCTAAAAGTGGTTTGATGTGGCACTGACATGTTAAAAGTATAACAAAAATTCTTTCTCAAAACAATAACAATATTAAAGATATCGTTTCTTCAACAACTGTTTGCACAAAATATTGTACAAAATATTATGGATCAGAGAAAACTTTACGAATCAATAGCATGTGTAGACAAATTTGAAACAGATTTGGCATGAGAGTTCTCTGCATAAAATTGTTGCACAAAAATCAATTTGATCAGATGAACTTTAATTGGTCAATTGACACGTTTTAAAAACAAATTTGAAACCAGAGTAAGTAATTGTATTGTGACAGATTTTTCCTTAACAATATTGCACCAATATAGCACTTCTAAAGACACTTTGCTATTGCCCAGTCCCACAAAGTATTAATATTGGTCTGTTGTCTTAGTCTTCAATGAAGTCTTCCTTAAACGTTGATTTTCCACCAGTGAACTTGAAGAATTGTCTTCATTTTTTTTCCAGCTTAGAGAAGACTTTTGAATGTTTCAAATTTCAAAATAATAATCTAAAATATAATTAATGAATTAATATTCAGACAAAAATGATGGAACTGAACGTGGTAAAATAGATCAGCTTACAAAACGATCCATCGCCCTAATTTCTTCACCAAATCCTTCCCAATTTTCAGCATAGATAAATAGAAAATATCCCAATAACGACCCAACTTCAACTTCGTCACAGGTCGGGTATTTTTTTTTTTGTTCCTTCATGTACAATTTGTTTGATATTTCACATGCCCGTAACCAATCAGTGGAAAGACCTCTTCACACAAGTGCATGAAATCGTAACGATATAGATCAAAGCAGAGATATTACCACGGATTTAAAGCAAAACCTTGTAAAAGTGCAAATGAAAAAAAGCAAAAAACATACAGCTCTTGCAAGTGGCAAAATAACTACAAAATTTGAGGTATATCAAAGAGTTTATCTAAAGCCAGATTTAACAAGAACGAGAAAAAGAGAGACTGAGCTCCGACAAGAATTAGACTTCGTAAGGAAAATGGTTGAAAAAAACTTTAAATATGAGAGGGAAAAAAATTGTTGAGATCCGACAACCAACCCCTCAACAGGAACCGCAGTCACTAGAGAATGATACAATTTCAAACTGAAATAAAGTGTAAAGATTACAAAGCATCAATGCACTCTATCCTTATGCAGCTGATGATACAAAATCTTCGATGGAAAGGCACATGAAGAGGTCTTACAGACAAAAAGGAAGACTGCAGCAATGTTCAAAACAAACGGCTGGAAAGAGTAACTACCGAGGAAGGGTAAATTAAATGGAAAATGAAAGATGGAGACACACTAAAAACAAGGTATAAACTCTGAGTTGATAAATTAAACACAAGACAAGAAGATGGAATAAGAAAGAAACTAAATGTACATTCTGTAAGCACAAAATATTTGTCAACAAGAGATGGACATGCAATGCTATATTGACGAGGAGAAGCCCCCCCCAGACATCCTAGGGGTTGTTGAAACGTGGCCTCCAAAAGTGAGTATCAATGCTCGAATAACAAATCCCAGGGTATCAGTAACAGGTTGGACAGAAAAAAACCAAGACTCATGGAGGTTTACTAATGTATTCTACAGGGAATATAAAAGTCCAGTTGCGGGAAGAAAGACAGTCCTAGCTGAGTATGAAGACGCCTTTTGGTGTGATATTTCAGTGTGAAGGGGGAGATGCAGATTTATCGCTAGGGATAGTATACAGAAGTCAATACAACAATGCTGATCAAATGAGTCTCTAAACCAAGTGCTAAGAACTCTCAAAGATGAGAAGACCTAATGGTCACTGGTGACTTCAATTCCCGTGAAATAAATTGGGAGACAATGAAAGCGAAATCTGGATTATCTGAGGCCTTTTTTTGATGTTGTATGGACAACCTATGGAACCGCATGTTATAAGCCTACAAACAGAGTCAATAATATAGTAATCACTTCAAACCCTAATATGATGACGAAGAGTGTGCGATGTTATTGCTCATTTAAGCAATAACCCTCGTCTACCGAAGGGGGGGGGGGGGGGTGGTTACCAAAACCCGACCCCCCCCCCCTTCAGGTTTTTTCCCGGCTTCTCAACCCCTTTCTTTTGGTGCCAATTATTTAACTATTGTCAATTGACAGGTTCCGCTCCTTTTCATCCAAACACAAACATCCTCCGGGGTATAGGTAATATACAGGGTGATCCCAAATGTGGTATAGGGGGGGGTGGTACCGACACCCCCCCCCCCTCCGGAAGGAAGTGAAACATGGTCTAACTCAACACAGGAACATACAGACACTTGATTTGTTTGGTACCAATAGATAGCTATTGTCCTCCTCTTTCCCTGATACCAAAATGAGTACCAACATGCATATATACGTCACAATGACGTCATAAATTCGCATGTCGCAAAACTGCCATTTCCCATAGACACACACGGAAAAATTCAATTTTCGCTAAAAAGGTAGAAAATCAGATTTTCCCTGCGTTTTGACGCTACTTGAGGGAGAATGACTAGTTTTATATAAAACAGCATTTTAGAGCTATAATAAGGTGTTATGAGTCGCGTAAAATTGCGAAATACAATTTTCACCTATATTCAGTAAATTTTCTGCTACTGTTCCTCAACATAATGACGTCATGGTGACGTCATAAGGGGGATGTTAGTACTATTTTGGTACCAATGGAAAGAAGAACTCTAAGCTATCCTTGTACCAAAATTTACATGAATCGTGTTCAGTACAAAAATCACATGGGGGGGGGAGGGCCTGTTACACCACCCCCCCCCCCTTCGGGAGGTTTGTTACCAAAAATGGCTCCGTCAGACGAGGGGTTCATGCAATTTTTTTGTAGAGCGCCCCCAATTTTTCAAAAATTTGCTTATTTTGGAACAGTTACGCTTGTTTGATTGTCAGAACTATACCTGCGAACGCGAATGATAAAAAATTCGTATGTATCATAAAAATAAGCGATTTTTTTTTTTTTAATTATATTGGGATCCCAGATTGACTTAACGGCAGAGCTGAAATGCTCCGTTTATGTCCGTCCTTGATAAATAGTGGCCTCGAGAAAATAACCCTCTACTTATTTGGCCCTGACGCCAATAAACACTAATGGTTATGAGCGTAGACACGACATGGCGCTATTTTCAGGCTATTTCACATGGAGGGCATTAAAATTATTATCGGCAATCCGATAATAATTATTCTAATTACAAAATTCCTTGCGTTTTGAGACACAGACATTTTCGACCTTAACCATTCACAGGTATGGTAAAGCCAGTTACCATGTCAAAACAATAATAGCTACCAACCAAAAAGAGACTGCAGAAACGCCAACTATTACCCATTAAAGCCAAGCTGAGACAGATAAATTGGGATAAAGAATTGGAAACCAAGAAAAATGAAGATCTTGTTGTTACACCAGAAAATGACTGACCTTATTCACAAAATGTGGCCGCAATGAGAACCAAGCTAGTCAAAAACAAAACGTTATGGCTCACAAAGAAAGCACAGACTAGTGAGGAGAAACAAAGAGCTTGGAAGAGGTATCATAATAAGACACGAAACGAAATCTGAGCACTAGCAAAAAGTGAGCGAGCATGGAGAGAGAGGCTAAGCTAGAGTGAGATTGGGCAGAGCGATTTTGAAGAATTAGCATAAAAGCAAAAACATAAGGATGACCAAAAAAGCTTCTACGCCTAAGTAAGGTCTAAACAAAATTCAAAGACACAGTAGGGCTTTTGAACACCGACACAGGCAGTGTAATACCACTTGGACAAACTACTGCAGAAGCACTAACGACTTCTTATGGTCGGTGTTCACAGAAGAGAAACCAAGGCGTTCCTGTGGACATATATCAAGGAGAGGAGAAAACTAAGGATATGGAAATCCCTGCAAATGCTGTCAAAGATTAAATTATAAAACCGACCCCGCCAAAGCAGCAGGACCACCAAACGAAATCCCTCCATCTTTCCTCAAAACAGTGCTGATGAACTGTCTCTGCAAGAAGGAGGTGTTCCAACCGACTGGAGATTTGCCCACATCGTACCGATCTACAAAAAAGGTCAAGATTCCAAAGCGTCCAACTATCGCCAATGCCGAAGTCTACGGTCAAGTAGCAGGGATATGCGAGCGTCGGCCCGCGCGTTTAATGAAGTTGAATCATTAAAATTATTCGGAGAAAAGACCAGAACGGGAAATGGCCGTAATGCCCATTTTTTGTTGTTTTCGGAAGTATAATTTTCACTCTAAAATTCAATGGATTTGGTAAGTCTTTGGTACAAAGGTATATAAACAAAAATGGGCGAGACGATAAGTCATTTCTCAAACAGTGTCATCTCCTCTCTCTTTCTTTTCTTCTGTAGAAGATCCTTCAAAAACATTCGGCGTTCGTCGGGGGGGGGGTCACCGGCACCCCCCCTGGATCCGCCCCCCCACCCTGGTTTGGCCAATGTAGTGGTCACCACACCACTGGCATGTCGTTAACATAAATGAAGTTTCGCTTTACAATTAAGGGTGTGCCTAATGTAATGTCTTCTGTTTTTTAAAACAACGTTTCAATTAATAAAAGGTGAGTACAGTACACAACGTCTATCACCCCATTTTTTGCTAAAAACCTTTGTTTGTTTAGGTAACGCAGCTTGGTAAGAGTTTCTTCAAATTCGGGGATTGTCTTTTATTCATGATGAGTTTCGTCTTTTTGGAAGATATTAGTAAATGTTTTACTTGTGTTAAGAATGTGGATTGAATCAGTAATTACTTTACCCATGTTGGTATTATTGGGATTGTGTGTGTGGACGAAAGGTGACGAACATTTTGTATCTTCCATTTCAAGCTTTGGTTTTATTAGTTCCTTTCTGTCAATGCTAAGAGCCTTCTTATTCCAATTTATGATGTGATTTGAAGTGGATTTTTCTCGGTGAGGATATATGAAGTTCAAGAGTACTTGGTCTAATATGTTCATGTGTTTGATGTTATGATGCAAATTCTCCTGGAAAGGGTGAACTGTATATTAATTTTAGTATGACGTGGATGACCAGAGTTAAAAAAATTCCAGGGTTGGATGTGATTATCGCCATACAATTTGCAATCTATATCTAGGAAAGGAATGTTTTTAGAGTTGGAAACTTTCTTAAAAAGCACAATGATCATGAAGTGATTCCAGAATAGATATAAGGTTTCAATATCACCAAATTTTTCATTCCAAATGATGAAACAATCATCTAAATATCCATCACAGTGAAGTCATGATATAGTTGAACATTTTAGCCCAATCGTGTCTTTAAAGTTTTATAACATTGTTTTTCCAAATATCCAAGGAAAAGAGTAGCGTAAACGGAAGTCATTTTGGTGCCAGTGCTGTACATGAATGTTGATAAAGTATCTTTCATTAAAGCAAAAGGTGTTATCCAGAAGTACCTGATAGCATAGTAATGAATTA
>JAMKCH010010075.1:0-29789 GCA_023653785.1 Ophioderma brevispina
TTATCATCTATTGGGTCTTATCGTGTGTCTGTTTCTATTATCATCTTACCATGGATCTTATCGCATGTCCATTTCTATTATCATCTTACCATGGGTCTTGTCTTGTGTGTTTCTATTATCTAGGTGGTTTTGTCATTTAGATGATGACAATTACTTAAATACCAAGGAGCTAGTGTCTTATTTGCAGAAATATAATCCTGAAAAGGATGATATTTATGTTGGAAAAACACAACTGAGAAAACCCATAGAAACCAAAGACAAACAAAGACCAGGGGTAAGCATATTCAAGGACAATTTTACAATTTTGCCCAATAACCAAATCCTACACTTAATCAAAATCCATATGTACAGGTGTGATCCCGAATATGAAGAGATAGACCTCAGCTGCACTCTAGAGGGTGTTTTGAGTCAATCCCACAATGCACCAGTTTGGGAAATTTCACCTCAATAGGGTATGTGATCACATAAAAATCCTATTCTTAACACATAAAAAACCCAACTTTGATGCTCACTTTAGCCCACAAAGCGTTAGTACTTAGGGAATTTTTTGCATGATTATAAAATGTCTTGTGGTTCTTAAACTTTTGGAACACTTTTTATCCCTAAGTACTGACATGTGTTTCGTACAGTACGGTATAGGCACATTGCTATGCATCATGGGATTGATTCAAACATACGAATTTGTTTCCTGGGATACAATTTTTATAACCTGATTCATCAGTGGTTGGTGGTTCTCAGCTGTGTTGCAATCTGATTTTGTGTGTGGAAGATGCAAGAAGAGAGCTGGAGGGATAGTGGGGCGGGTGGGGGTTGTGTGATGGGGTGGAGTCGGTGGGAGAGTTCACATGCCTGGGGTACAGGGTTGGTGGGGTTGGTGGATGCGAGGCAGCTCTGACAGCTGGAGTAAGGTATGGGTGGGTTAAGTTTAGGGAATGTAGAGAGCTGTTACATGGGAAAAGATATCCTTTGAAGATGAAAGGAATGGTGTATAAGAGTTGTGTGAGATAGGTGATGCTGTTTGGAAGTGAGACATGGTGTCTGAGTGAAAATGAGATGTGGATTTTGAGAAGGAAAGAGAGAGAGAGCAATGATGAGGTGATGTGTGGTGTGAAGTTCATGGATAGGAAGACGACGATGCAGGTTTTGTTTTGTGTAGTAATTGGTTGGAATGGATCACACGTGCATGCGTTGTGCATGTTTTAATGTCGTGGCTTGCTTTGTTGGTGGTTTGAGGATTCTTTGGCGTGCATATCGCAATGGAGTAGCGGTACAAACCTAGACTCCTTATAATATTGTTGAGTGTGCGGTAAAATTTTTGTCCGTGCATACTTTCAGATCTATAGAACCTTTAATCACACATTGTACTTGTGCTTTATGTTAGCAGTGATATGTTCTCTTTTCATCCAGCAAACATTTCAGTTCTACTTTGCACCGGAGGTGCAGGGTTTTGTATCAGTAAATCATTGGCAATTAAAATGGTGCCTAGCCAGGTGAGTCATAGTTGTAATGAGGATAAGGTCAAAAAAAAATGTTTGTTTGTCCCCGCCTTAAAGTGCTTGTTCCGATTTATGGTCTATTGAGTTCTCGCTACTTGATATGAGAACCTCGCACTTGCACATACACCCCATCAAGTACCGTGGTTAACAAACTTGCGGTTTGGTAGACGCAATAATGCATGTTGCAAAGCCCTGTTCATACTCTCTAATCTATTGATGGTTACCACTAAAAACGAACGGCATTTTTTGTTTATAATCTTGGGAATGACTGGATTTGAGGCTCAAATTTCAGGACGACATTAAGAAAAATACGACCTTTCAATTTCATCTGATATCAAAATCGATAACTACTGGTCCGGTTAATTGGGGGATCCCCAAAGACGATCGGAACATGCACCTTAACCTACGGCCCTACAAAAAACAAATAAAAAAAACTGGGTTGGCTAAATTTTTGTGTCGTCTCAGAATTGCAAATGCACAAGGATTACTCTGGTCGTATTTTGTTTGTCTTTGGTCAAAATGTTAACCCTTATGTTTGCATTCCGTATGAATTCTGTAAGGCTAGGATGATGTACTTGGTGGAAAGGAGGTGGGTGGGGGGGGACATGTGGGTGACCTCATGTGACCTTTGGCTGGTCAAATGTTAACCTTAATATATTTGCATGCTGTGTGGAGTTCCGCAAGGCGCTACGATGATGTAACGTGGGGAAAGGATGGGTGGGGTGGGGTGACAATTTGTGACCTCATTGACCTTTGCCCCCATTCACAGACCACGAGGCAGACGACAATCGCAGTCCGGTGACTGCAATGTATTTTTTTTCACATTAGCACAAAATAAACTAATACATCGATCGACGCATTGATTTTCATATGCAGTTAAAAAAATACCAACACCAAGACATAAAACATCCAAAAAGGCGGAGCGAGGCTTCTTTGCGCCAATAGGGATAGTTCTGTGCAACATAATGTGTCAATAGTATTATGCGTCCATCATAATGGAGTAGTAATTGTACCTACTACTAACCATTGCTCGTTGCAAGGGTATATCTTTCAACTGAACCTTTCTATAACCACAAGACAAATACCCACAGTAACACAAAACAATGCCGCCAGACCTTGTATCGCATTTGTTTGACCGCATTCATACGGCGCCTTAGTCTATTTGGCCAATCAGTTCCCAGAAAGTACGAAGATTTATACCCGAAAATAAAGAAAACAAAGCACACAAAACTAAATACAGAAAGGCGATGGCTTAATAGACTTCCCCGTGTGATGGCGCTATACACATCGTTTTACATGGATTGTAGAAAAAAAAGCGCAATGCCTTGATGAAAGGCTAAATATACTCCTATTATACTGTTTGGGTGTCGCTCTTTTAACCCTTGAACCGACCAATATATGGGCACAGTGCAATGTACTTGTTGCTGCTGACTTCAAATAATCCTCCTATTGCTAATCATCCAAAACTATAGAGGTGTAGCTTGAAAATCATTAATATTTCAGGATTTCTTGCAAAAAATAAGCTAACTTCCCGCAAATATTAATAGTTATTATAATTAAACAACCAAATACAAATATAAAAGAAAAAGAAAAAAGAAAGAAAGATAAATTATATTAAATTTAATTTGGAATTACAAAGAAGTAAAGATGTACTTGTCACCTGTTCTGCAGCTGTAAACCGGCCTTTTGAGTTATTGGACATTCTTGTGCGGCCTTTTCTAGGCCTTTCAGGTTCAAAGGGTTATGTGCTTTGTGGTAGTGAGCTGCAGGAAGCAACATGATTCTGAAATATCCCTATTGTAACCTCTTAGGCATTACCACCTATAATAGACTGTATTCAATATGACGTAAGCCACCAGACATGTTGGTGGACAAGATGCATACATTCTAGGACTACAATACATTAAGCTGTCAATCGATCCATGTTTAGCGATTACACAGGGATTATTGACAGGTGAATGTATTGTAGTACTGGAACGCGTCTATCTTTACCACCAACATGGCTGGCTATTGAATACGGTCTATACAATCTGTCTGATTGGCTCATTACAGGCCACAATATGATATAGCCCTCTGAGTAACCAATCAAAATAGTGCTTCCATATCTCTGTGTAAGCCACACCACAATTCTTACAGTATGTCTGATTTGCTTATTACATGATATCTTCCAAGTGACCAATCCAAATAGTGCTTAGATACCAATAGATAGGCAAGTAGTGCCCAGAGGGGGTTAAGATGGCATGCATGTGCTGGTATTATTATTTATTTGATTTGATTTGATTTATTTGATGTTTCTCAGTACACAGTGTTATATGTATCATTAGGGAGGCCAAGACCTTCAAATTAGGGATTCAAACGATGCATCCATGTGTCCACATATTTTTATCCCGCGAGGGCAGCTTTGACCACCTGAGCGGGATAAAAATACGCAGACACATCGGATGCAGAGTTGATTTGTGATGAACCAATCTGTAACACGTTTGAATCCCTTTCAACAACGAAAATCTTCTTGAAAACTTATTGTACATAGAGGAACATAATTATTCTCACTATAATACTAAAATGTTCCAAGTTCACAGAAATCTTTCCTCATAAAATATTTTAGCAATATCTAAAGCAAAATGATAGTTTTGGCAAGTTTGTTGCTTTGCATGCACCTGGTGTCCTTGCGCGTACTCAGAGTTCCAAACGTGATGAACAGTGCGTCGACTTAAGCATACTGCGTAAATGTACTTCCGTGAACCCTGCGCTGGGTGTAAAGCACGAATTTGCATGCCAACTGTGTGTTAATAACGAATCAACAACGGTACGCCCCTGTACAAGGAGATACAGTCATTTGTTGAATACTTTATACTCTTTAAAGATTGCACTTTGGTGAGTCCATTTGATCAAATATATTTGTCAATTTGCTTTCTTTCCAGTAATGGTGGTTTCTATAATATATGTGAAAGAATCAGATGGCCAGATGACATGGCAATGGGATATATTATAGGTAAGAGATTAGTGTTGGGCAGTGCGTAGCCAGGTGGGGGCAAAGGGGGGGGGCAGAGTGCCCCCTCTGAAAACATTTTTGAGGGGAAATCGGGAAATAAAACACGGATATTCATGTTAAATCAGCCCCTTTTCGGATCCTTTTGCCCTGCAACCGGGAAATTTTTGCTTGTGATCGGGACATTTGTTGCACCTACTGGGAAATTGCCCCCTCTGAACCACCGGACTGGCTACGCGCCTGGTGTTGGGCTAACACTCTCTAAGTTTTCTGACTAATTACAGAGACCTAAGGTAGCATGATTTGTTTGTGTGTGTGTTTGTGGGTGGGGCGCACACGTGTGTGTGTGTGTGTGTGCATCCATGTGTGTATTTTGTGTGTGTGTGTGCATGCATGTGTGTATTTTGTGTGTGTGTGTGTATGTCAGCAAATGAGGACACACACACACCATACCACACCAGGGACAGCCATAGAGTCGTAAGTGGTCTACATTTTCACGCCATGTCCAGGAGATCATAATAATGTAAATACATATATATCAAACAGGGTCCGTATTTGTGAAGGGTACTAATCCATAACATGGTTGGATAGTAGTGGTCTTGTGTGCGTGTTAGTTTTCTGCGGTCGGTAATTAATTTTGGGCATGTGTGTGTGTCCGCAGTGATATAGTATTAAATTCTTTGTCCTCATTTGCCGGTAAATGTATTTGTGTGTGTGGGAGGGGGGAAGATCTGCATGTGTTTGGTGGGTGGGGGTTTTGCATGTGTGCATGTGTGTGTGGTGTGTAACACCACAACCGCAGACACCTATGAAACCACAGACTGTCCACATTTTCTAGCTATATACCTTGGAGGTTTGCAAAATACTTAAAAACATAAACAGGGTCCACATTTATGGGTAATAGCACATTGCAGAGTTGGATAGCAAGTGGTCTTTTGTGTGTTGAATGTTTGAAGTTCATTGGTTAAGTATTTATTTGTGTTTCCTCGGTTAGATGGTATTAAATCATGGGTTTTCATTTGCTGATAAACATGTTTGTGTGTGCATGTGTTTGTGTGTGTCAAACATTGGTGTACATTTTGGGTTAAATTTTTGTCTAGCTTTTTAATACAGTGGTGGTCAGGTCCATACGTCATACTTGGTATGTTTATATACTGAAACAAGGGGACTTATCTGAAGTACAGATGTGGAGGGTCAAAGGTCATTTAGGGATAACTTAAGGTCATTTTTATATAGGTGACATACACTTGGTTAAAAGTTGTCTAGCTTTTTGGTTCAGTGACAGATCAGGTTTATACTTGGTATACTTAAACATTTAAATAAGGATCATATGTAGGATTGCAGATATGGAAGTCAGAGGTCATTTAGAGATCACTCAAGATCATTACAGCATGAAAATTTCAATTGCAAGTACCATTTGTACGTCAAATATTGTATTTAGTCCATTTCTTATGTCATTCTTCTCATATAAACAATGTTATATCTATGCCCTTTTTCTGTGGTGGTTGTCTTTTGCAAAACAATTTTGTGGAGCTACTTTCTACCAAAGACTTAGACTACTTTATGAAATTAATGATGGCCAAGGTCAGGGCCTAGTTCCAATGATTGTAACCTCAGATCAGACGTTACTTTTATCACTGGACATTATCGTATCTCTGACCTGAGGTTACAACAAGATGCTCGTAGTTTTGAATCCGTTTAACAGTGTGGTGTGAAAAAAGTGATTCTCACAACTCAAAATTACCGCTTGTGACGTACTTACGATGCTCTGATCTAAAAATCAGCTACGGACGTGTTCTTGAGTATGCTAGTTTTCCTTTTGCGCATTCGATGTTAAAATCTGACGCGTTTGTGGTTCATTAATTTAACATTTTTGTCAATATTCCATGTACCTGGTGTGAATAAATCTCGCCATGTTTATAATGTCCACATTTAACGCATGCGCTTTGCACCAAGACTTATCGATGTATAGCATTGAAACTATGGATCGATTATTCATGCCAGCTAGGTATCGTAGTCTCTATTCCAATCATGGTTACAACAAGACGTTATCTGACATTTAGCGCGCGATAGATGTCGGTCTCATCAAGCATGTCAAGAGACTAATTTTTGTTATGGTGCCAAAGCACATGTTCCCACCACTGACCTTTACATCTTGACCCCTGACCCCATGCGATTTGATTTGAGACTTAGAATGAAAACGTAAGATCGCATGACCTGCTGAAAATCACGAAATTTTGATCATTTTAGTGTGAGTCAGTGAAAAATACAGGTCCAACAGTATTGTAGAGTATGTCAAGATAAAAGTGAGTCAACAGTCGGGTAATTCGGACCATTTTGGAGTGATTTGGGTGAGTTTATAAATTGAAAACCTTAAAGGATGTTAAAACAGTACAGACTTGGCATGACTTCGGGTTCGTTAAAGTTAATAACAGAAGTGAATGTACAAAGCAACCCGAAGTCATGCTCAGCAGGACTAGGTCAGGGCCCAGTGTTAGTGCATTTGCCATATTCAAAGAATTTTGATCAAGGAATTACCAAGAAGTCCTAGGGGGTCACTCCCTATAGCTCTCCATTGGCCTTCACTCATAGTTTTGAGGTTCTATTGATGCAGGTTTGTTGTAGTGATTGTTGTGTGCTGGGGTATATTGTTTTTCATGGAACTGGGGTCAAAAATCATTAAGTGGCGAAATAGGTTAATCTCTTACCATCTTCGGTTTTTCTTCCATGGATTTGATATCAATGCCTCTTGATCAGAGTGATTGTTGTGTATTGGGCATATAGGTGATAAATTGGCAGTCATTTAGGGGTCACTCTCCCCCAGTTTTAAGGTACTATTGATGCCACCTGGTCAGAATGATTGTCACATACCAAAGTACAGTATATCAGCTGTTCTGATGTTGTGTCAGAGGTCATCCAGTGGTGAGTCTCTCTCTCTCACCTCCTTTTTACAGTTTTGATATGCAATAAAAGATGCAAGGCCATCTTGGGGTCATAGCCCAAAATGGTCATATTAATGATATTATTAAATTACTTTGTGTTTTCACATATTTTCATGAGACTAGGTTGTGTCCAAAATGTTGGTGACCTGGTGACCTCATTTGCATTTTGTCCACAAACCACGATAGCAGACAACACATGCCTTCGCGGAACACTGTATTTTGTATGAAATGAAAGGTTACAACCACTCAAAAAGGGCATAACCCAAGTCACCTCCATTGACTCTAATTCAAGATGGCTGCAAATCCACAGCACTTCATTCGTGAGCTTGAAAGTAATGACTCCTTGTCTTTTAGGGTTACTCAAATATTCCATTTTATTTTGATTTCTCCAGAGGCTCTCTTGAATAAATCATTGATTGTAGAGAAACGATTCAACTCACACATCCAAGCATTGGGTAATATAAGACCAGAAGAGCTCACTAAACAGGTAAGTTCTCCTGAATAAGCTAATGCTTGTAGAGAACTGAAGAAACTCACATACCTCAATACCAAATCACAAAGCATAGCAATGCCCACACAACTCACACATCCAAGCATTGGGTAATAGAAGTCCAGAAGAGCTCACTAAACAGGTAATTATAAGCTATTGATTGTACAGAACTGACAAAACTCAAATTCCCCAATGCTAAATCACTAAGCACAACACTGTGTACATATCATAACACCTACTTCTGAAATCTCTCATCCTATGCATTCCATATTGGGGTAACATTTAATATGCCCCACCAACAATCAAGTATATACTGCATAGAAACTGGTAGCTTTCTATTCCAGACTTTGACTAAGAATTTGAAGAAAGAGTTCTATATGTGCCCCACTTTAAAATTATACAGGAAAAAATTAAAAATTAATACTGTGGGATTCATTTCCTAACAATAAAATGCATGCTTTGCAACCAACTGTTGGAACTACGGGCGGTTCAGGTTAATTGGACGAAGGGACAAAATTGTTATAGCGCGATCTAAAATTGGTCATACTTGCATGATGCATGGTTAGGTGAACCAATCCCTTGGTGTATTCCTTGTGATAGTGTTCTTTTTGTAAAACATACTAGTCTTGTTGAATGCATTGACTATGCGCTTATATGCAGAAAATATTATAACATCCTAGATTTGAAAACATGTTTTCAAGATGTAAAGCCTCTCCAGGTGATAAATTTCCCGAAGGAGGCTATTTTATATAAATATTTTTAATTTTCTTTTTATTGTTGTAATTAGAGTTAACTGGAATGAAATGTTTATGGTTTTAAAGTTAGTCTTGTAAAATGTTTGAAGTAATTGTCAGGCCTACAAAATCTACAGGACCATGGGATCAGCAGTCCCAGAAAATTTTGACCGCTGCAGAAAATTTTAAGCTTCTGAAATTATGGTCCTAAAATTTACACAAAAAAGGTTCATAAACAGGCCCAGATAGCACCAGAGAGCATAAAAATATCCTGGACACCGGCCGCAAGGACTTCTTGCTATGTGCTCAAAGCACACATATTTGACAGAAAATTTTGCCCATTGCTATTTAAGGTTCCAGAAAGACTGAACATTTTTTGTAGGCCTGGTAATTGTCATGATGACACAATATGACACAATTTTGTTAGGTGTCATTAAATTTTCTAAGTGTTTACCTACAAGACTTTGCAGAAGAGTTCAATATGTACCCCCTAACCTTTTTTTTAAAATTCTACAGGAAGGGTTTATTCTTTCTAATTGTAATAGATATATTTTTTTTAAAGGGATTAGCAATGATTTGCTAATCCAGGACACTGAAATGGTAAGTAAGTTCTTAATTTCTTCAGTGCATGCATCTAAACCTTAAAGGAGTGGTTCAATACACTTTGGACCCACAGTTGGAGACTAAGATTCACAGATTAGTAACATCAGACATTAGTTTAGCCCTTTAAGAAATTCTTATTGCAATGCATCTACCTCCGTAGTGTTCAATCAACTGGAGGACCAACAAGGTGAGTCTAAGATGCTAAAGTATTCGCAACATCAGACATAGTTGAGCCCTGTTATACAACATCTGCCTAAGTTGTTCAACAAACTTAGGACCCAACAAGGTAAGACCTTAGATGCTAAACGTTTAGCAACATGCAGACTTTAGTTTAGGCCTGTTTAAGAAATTCTTCAGTGCAGTGCATCTGCCTAAGAGAGTGGTTCAATACACTGTGGACCCCAACAGATGAGACTAAGATGCGAAGTATTAGCAACATCAGACTTTAGTTTAGCCCTGTTAAGAAATTCTTCAAGTTCATTGCCATCTGCCAAAGAGTGTCAAGTAACAACTTGTGGACCCAACAAGATGAGACTAAGATGCTAAAGTAATTAGCACATCAGCTATTAGTTTTTAAACATGTTAAGAAATTCTCAGTGCAATTCATCTGCCTAAAGGAGATGTTTCAATACACGTGGACCCAACAAGTGACAGTAGATGCTAAAGTATTATCAACATCAGACATTAGTTTTTAGTTCCTGTTAAGAAATTCTCATTACAAATAGTTTCCACAGCCAAGTCTCATTTGTTACTTCGCGGGAAGTTCAGTGGAAGTTCACTGAACCTCCACCATCAGCCAATCAGCAACGCGCCTGGCTGTATGCACAGGTGGGCGTCTGCAGTACAAAAAACGGCACACGTGGCGAGGTATTGCATGGCCAGCGCTGGCTCTCCCTGCATGAATATGGAATTCCCCTTTTTGGTTTTGGGGCCATGGCCGACCACTCTTACACAAGATATAGGTTGAACAACCTAATAACCAAAATAAGCTAATAGAATGCCCTTAACAATGAACGGAAGGCCAAAGAAATGGTCTGGGCAAGATAGCTAGGAAAATCAAAGTTGAGTGTGATGCCCGTCACACAGCTGGTATGTCGGTTTCAGTGCTCTATGACATGCACGTCCCAATTGGAAAGTTTTGCGCTAGTTTCCTAAGTTTGAGTGGATTGGGTTCATGGAAAAGGGCAAGTACGAACAATTTCTAGCTTTTATTTTTGCCATAATTATATGTCATAACCCTGTGGTATAATATATACTAGATTTTTCCAAAATTTAGAGCATCTTGTTTTTAAACGATGCATTTTCATTTATTGACAACACAACATACTTTTGAAAACCAATTTGGATCTCGCCCAAACACTCTACAAGTAAATTGCAATCAACAAGCTTGTGCACAAAATTACTCATGCAGCTTCCAATAACAATCAAACACTGCTGGCATAATTTTTTGGACCTTTCCAAGGCATTTGACACTATAAATCATGATGTCCTCTTAGCTAAAATGATCATATGGCTTTTCAGAGGTATTGTGCTTGGATTGGTTCAAAATTACCTCACAAACAGAATGCAATTTGTTGATTCAATAGTCACAAATCTTCAACTAAACATATCGACACTGGTATTCCACGGCTCTATGTTTTAGGACCTCTTGGGTTTTAATTTTCTGTTCATGATCTTTCAAATTCTGCTCATGAATGTTCCTTTTAATATTATATGCAGATGATACTAGTGCATTTACAACACGACTGCCATCATGATAGTAACAAACTAAATCATAATTGATAATGGTATAAGTAAACAACACCTGGTTCAAGACAAGAACTTTTCACTCAACCTTAAAAAAACTAACTATATGCTTTTTTGCACTCACAATAAACAAAATTACATAACTCTTTGAATATCTCCATCGATATCCAACATAAATCATTAATGCTTTTAAATTTTTAGGAATCACTATCGAACCAAATCTAACCTGGAAAAATCACATTGATGAGTTAGGAAAGAAAGTTTTTCAGCGTATTTGGAATTTTATATAAAGTAAAGCACTTCCCCACCTAAAACTGCACTTCTTAGTCTCTATAACACACTGTTTTTCTCTCACATATCCACATATGTATCACTGCATGGGCAAGGCATGCACCTGAAATGGAAAAACTGCACATACTGCAAAAGCGTGCACTGATATCAGTGAGCAACAGTGTATTACAGAATTGCATCTAATCCTTTGTGTTGGTAAATCTAACCCCTAAAATAATGGGCTGTGTGTAAACATAATATTGGAACATTCATGTTCAAATACAGCAACAACCAGTTTGCCCTCCACCATTTGACAACATGTTTTGTAACAATGCTAAAATCACACTTATTCTCCAAGACATGCAACAGATTTTCAAAACCTAATATTTACACCTTGAATTTAGGGGTAAATCTATATCTTACATTGGGGTTTAAACAATGGAATAACTTTCCATCAATGTTCAAAACTCAAACCAATCTCATTCGTTTAATTTAATTATAAAAAGTCACTTCATTCTAACTACACATTTATAAAACGCTTCTGGGGACGTGACAGGCCCTTTATTCGCTTACTTTCCAGTACTCTTCCACTTCATTATATGTCAGGTATACAAAAATATTATATATCATATGTAGTATGTTTATTAAACCGAGTATGATTGTGTATAAATCAATGTTATTTTACTAGCATCCTTGGTACTGGCAAAAGAAATAAACTTGGTAATTTTAAAAATAGGTGCCCAGTGTTAAGTTGTGACCTATGTCCAAACTCTATGGACAAATACTCTGTTTGTTCGCTGTCCGGGCCGCTTTTCGTGGGAATGCAGATGCGACTACTCTTTTTGTAATGTTCAATGCAATGCATCTGCCTACAGGAGTGTTCAATACACTGTGGACCCAACAGGTGCGACTAAAGCTACAAGTATTAGCAACAGCAGACCTTAGTTTTAAAAGCAATCCCATGTACACCTGGCAACTGTACACATACTTGTTTTTATGAATGAAGTCTTAAAGTAGTATTACACATCGATTTTTACCTCATACATGCTGTACCAAAATACTAATACTCGAAGGTCATTTATCGGCGTTTGAAGCGATTCGATCTTTTTTATCTTACCCTCAAAATTTGTTAAAATATTTGTTTCTCAATTTTTTGATAAAAGTTTTCTCACAGGAAAAGTACTAAGCTACTTTGTTACTAAAAAGAGATCAAGGGGAATACCCCTATTTGTTTTTGCTAATGCACCTTTTAAGATTGCACAATAAGGAAGTGGGAATCCCCAAGAATGCTAAACTTAGAACTGAGTCAGCTTTTATTTATGCTTTTGATATCAAAACTTGTAATATCAGGGATTCCCCCACAAAGTTTATATCATTGAAAGAGTGATGTTGATTCAGATGAAGTAATTTATGTGGGATTTCTTGGTTCGCTAGAGCAAGGTTATGTTTATGCATGATTTCGTATGTAATATTATTTTTTAGACTGGGACTTTGTGAAGATCGGTAATGTGTTTGAGATTTGAGTTAAGTCTCGCCGCCCAGCAGTTGCAATCAGGAGCTAAACCAGAGCTCATGAGCTATACAGTATAATGAAAACTAGTTTTTTCTCTTTACAATAATGGTAGATTTGATTTCTACATCTAGTGCCAGGATTTATTACTTTTGATTCTTGCCGGAGCTTGATACTAAATTGTCCTGCTGTCGTCTTTTAAGCCAAAGAGATTCGTTTTTCGGATCAAAAAGGGATTCCAATTGTGGTCCTATATGAGGACATAGCGACAGACTGCTGTGGGTATCTTACCTGGATTTATTAATGTGAACATTAACATCGTCGAGGGAAATCCCGTCATCTTGAACTTCTGACAAAAGTTAACTTCAGCACTGAGAAGATTCCAATGGAATATTACCCAAGGATTTATAATCGTGACTTTTGCATGCTGTCATTTGTAAGTCCTCGCTGTGAGGAACATATCATCGTTGAACTGCAACGCTTCTTGTGGACATCTGTTTAACAATAAAGTACTAAATCATAATTGTGTGTAATTTTACTATTATTAATTTGTTTTGGACATACCAAATCTTGAACCACTTACAAATCATTAAAATCTGTTATATATATAAAATTCAGATACTTGTGCACAAGGCTCATTTATTGTGTTTGAAAGGTATTTCTTTCTGACCTTAGGCGTCCACGAGACCGTCATAACAAGCATGCGTAGAAAGCAATTTTGCGTTGCCCTGTACCAAATGTCGTAATATATTCAATAGCCATACATAGCATGTCACTTAGCTTCAATCAAGACTTTCCGTGTTTACTTTGTGTGTGTGCCAATGCCATGGAGATGGAACTTTTCACATGTATTATAGACACTTGTTTCAAAAATCAATTTCCTAGAAAATGTCTATGATAAGAATTAAAATTGTACATGTGCTTATCTTTCCGCTTTGAAAACAATTTGCAATTTGAAAAAAAGATTCACACACTTTCCTAAGCTAATGCATTAGACCTAAAATGTCACTATTGTGTCGTTTTTGGAAACAGCGCACATAGGAGTGCTTTGCTAGTGTGTGTATCAGGGGGCGTAGCCAACCTGAGCCTCCAGGGGGGGGGGTGGGTGGGGGGGGGGGGGGGGTTTTTGTTGGTGGGGGTGTGGTTGGGGGGGTGGGGGAATTCTTATGGGGGAGGGGGTGCACCAGGGTCAGCCAAGGCAACACACACCTTCTCTTCTTCCCTCCTTCTTTTCTTCCTCTTTCTCTTCCCTCTTCTTTTCCTTTCTTCTTCCTCTTATTACTTTCTCGGTTTTTCCCTTTCCTTTTCTCTTCCCTCTTTTTTCTTTCTTTCTCTTTCCTCTTCCTTCTCTTCCTTCTCCCTTTTTTTCCTTCCCATTTTTTGGCTCCCCTTCCCCGATTTTCCTTGTGTCTGGGGGGGGGGGGCCCTTTTCCCCCGGCCCCCCTGGTTACGCCACTGTGTGGTATTGTGTCCCTGGTTAAAAAGGTTAAATGTGCAACAAGAGAATTCACATACAGTGTTCCCTAAAAATTTGAACATTCTCTGATTTTTTGCACTAATTTTAAAGTTTCTAAAATATCCCAAATGACAAGTTTTTAGCTGAAAAGTATTTTTATTTCTTTGGCACAAATTGAGAATTTCTAATTTTCTATAGGAACAAATACTAAAGTCATCCTATGTTTTATATAAAAACCACCAATGTTTTGAATTTTGGTTTAGGGACATCTGATATATGGAATTTTCTTGGTGGTATCTTTTATTCCTTATCCTTCTGAATATTCAGATTTATTGGATCACAAACTAATAATATGCATGCTATGAATGATAATTGCGTGTTTTTTTTGTCTCCATTTCTCCAGGGTTCAAATCTCTACATTGTATGCTGTATCCCAAGACGCGACTATTGTCCTAACGGATGACTCTTCAGTGACCTTGAAACCCTCAGCTGAACGTTGACCAGCAGTTATACCTAACTTTCTTTCTAAGCTTTTCTAGCTTTTAAAGTTTGAAATGGTGCTTGTTATTGTTTGGGTCTGTGGTTTTGGCTTATATAATAAGCACTTCCTATTTATTTTTTGAACGTTGGGTATTTTTTTGTAATATCTAGTAGAATTGTTATTGTGTATACACTTCATATTCTACCCATGGAAAGTTGCAACAGTATGAGTTAGCATACTTTTGGCTAACTAAGAAAAAATTTAAAAAATCAAATAGATAAACGATACATTATGGAAAAGGATCGGTTTCTTTGAAAATATGTCCATATAAAGTTTATGAGAGTTATGGTTATAAACCTACTTTTAAGTTAAGATTTACTTCATTTCCAATATTGTTAGTTTTTACACAGACAGACCTCTTCCTATTACACTAAGTTTTCAGTAAAACCAAATTTTTGCCTAAATCCAGTTGATGATATCAGTTTTTAAGAAATGACAGACTATTTGCTGGAAATATAAGCTTGTTTTGTATTCAGCAATTGTGCAAATTGTTTCTTATGCAATTGTGGAAACAGCTGAAAATTTTTATACTGATAAAATTGTGTGTGGGTATAGGCTTCAAGTGCGAATGAATTGACATTAGAACAAGAAAAGAGTCTCACAAACTTGTGCACATTCCATGTAAATCAAATTTTGGCCATAGCACTATGGTTGTGGTCATTTTTTTCACTCTGTTTTTTGATGTTGGTCAGGCTGAGAAAAAGTAAACCTTTAAATACCACGAATTGGAAAAACAACAAACAAAATTACGTTATATTAAAAAATGTCAGCTAAAAAAGTTGTGTAATCATGATTTTTTTTGTGGACACCAGCTATAGCTGAAGGACCAATTAGATTTGCATTGACATACTGTTGAGATGGATTATGTTTGTATTTATGTCTCTTGATCATAACATTTTCTTATCAACAAAAAGTTAAACCCTCATTTCATCATCACCAACCAGAATGCCATGACCATTTCATGAAACATGGTCTGTGGAAGGGGTGGATGCAATTATTATGTCTGCCTCACCATATGGGTGCATCTTAAGTACCTCATTTGCATATTTGTTCTGATTGGCTAATATCAAAACGCATCCCATCTCTATAATTCTCTGATAAGTAATAGAAGTGTTTCAAGCTGAGAACCTTAATTGTAGTTTAAATTAAATTTTTAAAAATTTTATTGCCAAATGTGTCCCTGAACCTTTTGTAGCACCTTAGTACTAAAAGTGATTTATACTTACTACCTTGATACATCCACCAGGTGATCCATTACATTTGTATCTGCACAAGGCCAGATCATGTTAGTGCATGCATATGTGGAGCTAACTGCAGCTGTGTCCTTGGTGGATTGAGCATATTGGTCGCCCATAACTATAAAGCCATATTAGTTTTCAAATTCCCTAGGAGCACAGTCAGTAACTTCATTCATTGTTAATTCATACACAGCTCATTAACTGTGTCCTTAGGGGTATAGCATATGTAACTCATAACTAATGGTCAGCCAATAGTTTTCAATTCCAATGGCACAGTTCAGTAGCCCTTTCATTAATCAGTTAATTCATACACAGCGCCCTAAACCGTCCTTTGTGAATGAGGATGCTGTAGCTCACTGTTGATGGTTTTTTTCCTAACGTTTAAGGGAGAGTTTATATTACAATTGGTTTGAATGTTTCTTTTCATAACTTTGTCATAACGGATCTTGGATGTATTGAATAATTTGAAAAAAGCTTCTATTACATTACCAGTGGGGAATATTTGTAGATTTTTTTATTTGCATTTTGGAGTTGAACAAAAACAAGTCCATGAATTATTTTGCTGATAGGGTTTAATGCAGGGGTTATAGAGCAGTGAAATAAGCAATCTGTTTTATTTTCAAAAACTTGTAACAAAAAAAAATACAGGGGGATGGCCTGATTTAAGGATATGAAGTTTTCAAGTGACTCTTTCAACAGTCATGACACAGCTCACTGATAAACTGTGTCTGGGGATGAGCATAATGTATCTCATAACTCTAAGCCAAACAGCGGTCTCAAAAAAAGGGGTACAATTGAGAAAACCAAAATAAAACACTTTCAAACCAAAGAAATATATGATAAAAATATTGCACTATCATTTGCTACCATTTACTAATTGTTGAAGTCAATAAAAATTTGAATGGAAGCAAAAGTATCAAAGTGTTGGTAGAATTTGCGTTTCATGATTCAAGTGCAAAACCATTAAAAACTCTCTCCTACAGGTTGCTGTACGCTGGTTGTACGTACGGTTTGTTTGTCTACAAACAGTAGCAGTGGCGAATGCCAGAAAAGCAGAAACTTACTGATAATAACTCCAGCATTACGTAAACATGTTTCGTATCTTTGGAGAGTTTCTTTATGAGAGTTAATCCCTTTTTAAAGAATTTTCATATCTGTTAAAGTGTGAATTGAATAAAACTTATGTTTAACAATTTGTGATCCGTTTTATCACTCAACCGGAAAGTGGCACAAAACTGTGATTTTGGTTCCGCAGTAAACTGGACTTATCTATCGATGAAACAAGCAATGAGATGAAACAAAAAATCATGGAAAGCTGGGGTACTTTCTTTTAATGGGATGTACATGTACAACGTACTTATATCGAGTATAATATTGAAAAAAAAATCGGTTTTTGACTTGTACCATTTTTTTGGAGAAAGTGATGTATAGTTTGAATTCTCCATGGACCACAGTTCAGTAACTTTCATTTATTAACTATTCATACACATCTACTGAACTGTGTCCCCTTGAGGATGAGCATATTATAGCTCATAACTATGTAAGTTCAATATATTCCTCAATTCAAACTGCACCGTTCAGTAACTTTCATTCATTAGTTAATTCATACACCGCTCACTGACTGTGTCCTTGGTGGATGAAGAATATTGTAGCTCATAACTATGGTAGCCAATATAGTCCAATTCACATGGCACATTTTCAGTAACTTTCATGCATATCGTTAATTCATACACAGCTCACTGGAACTGTGTCCATGGGGATGAGCATATTGTAGTCTCACCACTCTTGGCGCATACAGGTAAGCCAATATAGTCCTCACTTCCCATTGTACAGTTCAGTGACTTTTCATTCATCGTTCATTCACACACACTCACACAAATTTGGTCTTGGTGAGTATATTGTAAGGCTCATACTGCGTACACTGCTGTCTCAATTTCCCCATGGCAACAGTTCAGTAACTTTCAATAGTTAATTCATAGTACAACTCACTTAACTGTGTCCTTGGTGAATGAGTATTTAGAGCCCCATTGTGTATGGTTAGTTCCTAACTTAAGGGGAGTTGTATATACAATCAAGGTTGAATTTCTTTTCAGAACGGATCCTTGATGTATTGAAACTTAAGCGTGAAAAGCTATTGGAAATTTTCTCGAGGTTTTACTAAATGTATTTTTTGGATTGCACAAAAAGGCCACAAAATTATTTTGACTGATGGGGTTTAATGGATTGGGTATATAGAGGTTGTATAAACAATCTTTGTTTTATATTGTTTTTAAAAAAACTATTTTTTAAAATAAAATAGTACCAATGATTTGTTTTTAAAATAAACAAAATCCTACTATACAGTATTGGCTTTGTAACTTCTGAACTCTGACCTGTGAGGTCAAGGTGCCCAAAGGTACTTAAAAGTTAAAGTGTATTGTATTGTTATATATCACCTTTATGGCAAATGGAACATTTTCTCTAAAGTATTTATCTATTTTTCTATATTTATGTATACTTCTTCATTTGTATGGTAAGCGCTGCATCTAATATTCAGGTAGTCCCTATGTATTCAGGTACTTTCAATTTACTATTACCTTTTCAAATACAATTTGAAACATTTTGAAATTATGCACAACTTAAAGTGACATTTTTGTTTGAGATACAAATTTCCTTTCTCTCAAATGTTTGCACTTGATCGTTTGTAAACACCCCCCAACATTTGAGGGTGACTAATAGAAGTTGGGTAACTTTCTGTTTGGTAACTGTAATGGTGGCTCCATTGAGATGGTGGTCAAGTGAATTCTGCTGTATCTACAATGAGAAGTGGAATTTGAGTTTTCTATACTTAATGATTTTAGGATATATGGTGATCCGTTTTTTTTTGGGTACCAAGTAAAATCATCAAAATGGCCAAAAAGTGCACGGATTTAAGTTAAGGGCCCTTCTGTTAATCAACCTTGTACTATTTTTTTTTTGTTCTTTGCCTGCGCATGCCATCCACCAAATGTTACTCTTAAAATCTTCTAAGTACTACTTGGATTGTCAGCATTCATTTATTGGGCATACACTTGGGGGTTTGAAACAGCACACGTCACACCAAATAATTTGGCCAAAGTACTACTGTATGGTGAGAAATGTTCACAGGGTTTTCATTTTGAAATTCATAAACAAAGTATAAGTATGTACAATTCCCGTATAACTACTTTTCTTTAGAGAGTTTCCTGAACTGACTCATCTGACCAACTTATGAATTCGGAACCCTTTCAACAGAATAAAGTGACAGGTTTATTCATTGTTTTCTGAATTCTTTTGTCAGAAAAGTGTCAGCTGGGTCAGGTTACGGAAATCCCCCGACTTTAATGTAGGAAAAACAACACTAAATATGAAAAAAAAAAGTTGTGATTTGAGAAAATACCAATCCCGTCCTCCGCATATAAACATACATCAATGTCCTCAAATCGACGTAAACAGCTGATTGTGGGGTGGACATCAGTGGGGCTACAGGATAAAGAAGTCATATTTTGGAGGTAAACTGTATAGGTCCATAGGTGGACAATATTACACATATAAACTGGGTTATTCACAGGAAAGGCTTTTTTGATCGGAATTTTTATACACACGTATAGACAATTAACCAAATCAGATAAAATTCAAGCAACCACTTGCAGGTTATGTTAGCACATCCATGCCATAACAACAAAATACAACAATTTTTGATGCTTTTTTCTTCTGTGTTTTGGATGCAAAAAATCACTGCTTATCCCTTTCAGTGTAGCTTTTTGACCCATTAATTAGACAAACTGCAAAAAGGTTCCAAACAAGGGCACAATGGCCATGAAAAAAAATTATTCAGAGCAAAATAGGACCCTTACTGAAAACTCACTTTACAAATTGAGGAAAAAAAAAAACTTGTAAAAACAGAAGGGTCTTTGTGGCAGTTTGTGGGTAACTTCTCCATGAAAATCAAGTGTAATCATAACAATCCTGCCAGAATTTGTTTGTTCTAAACGACGGGTCACGTAGGTGTCCTTGAGGGCATGCTACTGGGATCCTGGTAACCAGTTAATACCTGTCCCAGGGCGGAGTTGTCTGTGGCTAAAACCGTCACCCCCCCATGATTTTTCTAAGAAAATCTGATGTGGAGGGTAGTTGGTTACCTGGTAGAATGAAAAGATCTACCGACAAGGGCATCAGCTCTAAAGAGCTGACGCCCTTCCAGCACATACTGCCTTGTATAGGGGCATAGTTGCCCAAAGGCTAGGCCCACCACCGAAAACTGTGATTGGCGTCAGGAAGGGCATACGGTCACTTATTTTTGCTCCAATAAACCCTCAACAGCAGCTTGCTGAGTGAGTGTATCCGGCCACCCCCGTTGACGGGGACAAACCCAGATTTAAAATTTTGTGTAACTAACAAACATATTTGTGAAAATTCAAAAATTGAATATTGGTATGACAATGCAAGGGTCGTGGATGTCAGCATCCTTGGTTTGAGAAGTTGAAGATTACAGGGAAAATCCAATATTAGTTACCCCTTTTTACAAAATGTAAACACCAAATTGTTTTAAAATTGTGGAAATTCAGAAGTGATTTCAGAAGGGTCCATTTAATACGGAAGGAATTATTTGGGTAATGATCAATCGTTGAAATTGAAAATGTTGAAAAAAGTGAACGAAAATAGGAATGATATGAAAAGTAAGTGTAACAAGTTGAAGATTAGTTGATTGTTGATCCAAGTACAATCAATGCATGTTCATTTGGTCAAAAATAGGGGTTCCCAAAAGAAAAGAGTTCGCCCCTAAATTCAAGGACATTTTATGGCATAACTTCACAAAACTGGAGGGGATGTTAGAAAAATTCAAAATGTTTTTGAATAGAGGAAACATTTGGGCTCTGCCACAAATGCCGTTGCATTTTCAAAAACACTTATGGCATCAACACAACTCCTTTTTTCCAAAATGTCAAAAAGTGGTACGTTTACCGGATTTCAAAAGTCTAAAGGGAAGAAAGTATCAATTTACGACAACTTCATTTCATGATATTCATTGCTGTTTGAAGTAAAAAACATGACATTTAGTTACAACAGGAAACATTGCAAGCAAATATGCAGACAAACAATGGATTTGTTGTAAGCAACACCAAGCGAAATGTGATGCAGGTCGACACATAAAGGAGAAACTGGCTAAAACGCGGTGGAATATCCAGTGAGCATGGACAACCTTCATCAACAGAACGCTATGGACACTGTTTGGCAGGTCTATACCTTTGTGGTTAATATCAGTGAGTACAAGTCAAAATATCAGTAATATACACATTTTGTGATAAGTTATGGAAAACTTAAAGTGGCCTACAAATTACCTGAGATGTCTTTATCCTCATAGCATGTCCCTATCTGGTTGGGGGTATGTTATTTTTATGTGTAAAAATAATCTGTTCTTCCAATGCCTAGACTATCATTTGAGAGGAAATTGGAAGCAAATTTATATTTTGTGAAAATGTGCCAGTGATGCTTTAAGGCTTATTTACTTCAGATCGCAATGAATTTATGGGTGTTGCAATCGCGGTGTGTACAATGTGTTATTTCTTACTTTTAAGACCTACGATAAAGTACCCCACTTTTTGACCTTTTTGGAAAAAGGGAGTGTGTGTTGATGCCAAGTGTTGTTGTTTGAAAAGCACAATTTGTGGCAGAGCCAAATGTTGTCTCTTCTATCCAAAAATTCACAATTTTCCAATCATCCCGTTCTAAGCGAAGGTATGCCAACAAAATGTCCTTGATTTTAGGGGGCTTTTATTTGGGAAAACTGTGGTATGCATGATATTTATGGTACTGGAGAAAAGATTGTATTGTATGCAGCATTAAAAGGATAAGCGCGATAATGTTCCAAACTGTTAAAATGCCAAAAAAGCTTGAGCTTAAAATAGCCCCACACTATACAGTATATGTCCAACCAGTGAGAAGTTTATTATTAATCCAAGTACAATCAAGCATTGTATTGTTCATTGGTCAGAAAAGTATGCATATTCTGGGGTACTGAGAAAATATTGTATGCAGCATTAAACCTAAGACCACGAAAAAAAAATCTCAACAGAACATTGGGTAGTATCATTTGATAGGCACGCCCTTCTGTAGAAGACTAATAGAATTGTCTACAGGGGAGTGTGATGCCAAATAGACAAGTAACATCAATGTACGTCATTTCTTTAGTCGCCTGCGATCCAGTCATGGAAATCGTTATGGCCCATAGTATTAACGCTCTAACAGATTTACAATGCCCAGTGTTGCACCCGTCAGGCCGACTGTTTCAAGATACCAGGCCCTAACACTTACAAACATTGCTGTTAATGGTTATAGAATAGCACATTGGGTAATTCATTTGAAGAACAACCCTTCTGTGAAGCTAATAGGAATATCTAAAGGGGAGTGTAAAATACCAAATAGAATAGCACATTGGGTAATATCATTTGATAGACACACCTTCTGTAGAAGACTAATAGAATGATCTAACAAAAAGGGGAGTTACTACCAAATGGAATAGCACATTGGGTATATATTCATTAGGAACACCCTTTCGTAGAGACTGTAGTCGATTCGCGTTGATACGTTCGGCCCCTGGAGTTTTGGACCATTCAATTAAGTCGGAGAAAGGGAAAAAACCTAGCTCTCCGGGAAATGAAAGAATTCAAATAACGTTGACCACCACCGGATTATCTTGGAGGACACTACAGTCATATTACTCACCTGCCACTGAATAAATGTCATTCATGTATGGAAACGTTAAATGCACTATAGTGTAGTTCAGGTCTTAAAATTGCTCACACTAACTGATGAACAGAAGGACCTGGCCTCATTGAAGTTTTCACCTCGCAAGAATGGTACGGGGTCACATACAGATGAACGAGTATAATAGAAATGTCTTAAAGGGGCGTTGCATACCAAATAGAATAGCACATTGGGTAGTATCATTTGATAGGCAAACCCTTTTGATGAATTAAGTTTCTAGAAAGAGGTAAAAGCAACATGGTTCGGATTTGCCTTACATAGCAAAAATCTTGACACAGCTAATCAAACGAGTTTAAAGGACTGAGAGCTTGTCTTGAGTACATTGGTTAAGAGAAACATATCTGCATTGAGCAGCTTGGTTCGTGCTCATTACAAAATACCATACAATACAATATACAATTCTTTTACATATGAAAACCAACATTAAAAAAATATAATCAAATAGAATATGATTTTGCTGCCACAGCATGGGTGGAAACATATCACAGGACTTAGAATAATGGGGAATCCCATGGGGGGACTATTTTGAAAATGGAGGCATATGTAAGGCTGTTTTTAAAAGACCCATTTCAGCCTCCGCCCTTTGAAGATTTGATCACTGTCACCCAAAAGACCCCTCTTTTACAATTGGAAATTGTCACCCAAAAACCTTAATTTTTAGAAAATTTGCAAACATTTTTTCCAAGGACCCCCATTTTTTTTTAATGAGCAATTTGTCACCCAAGAACTATTCATGGGCCAATTTGCTGTGTCTCCCCGAAACGAAAGACCCTATTTTTAGCACATTCTGTCTCTCATTGAGGAGGTTTGAAAGCGCCAGCCTTAAAACCCATATCCATTTCACATGTAAGTGCCCCCAGGGATTCAAATTGCACTGTGTTAGCATGGACACTGTGGACCATGTTGCTGGGGACAACAAAATATGTTCTGCATGGTTACATGATTTACTTCAGGAACATACCTTTCTAAGTACAGCATGGAAACATTTTGACGTGCAAAATACAACGTATGTTGTCAGTGTTGCCAGTGGACGTGCATTACGCAAGGCAAATTAAGTGTACAGTAAGTGTTGATGTCTAACGTTGCATCTGATGACCCAATTAGGACATTTATTGGGCACCAGTAGGTAAAACCTTTGATTTTGAAGGTCTATTAATAAGTATTTGTGAAAAACAATGAGATAACCATTGGGCCTTAGGTACAGCTATTCATAGGAAATCATAGACATTAAGCAGTTGAGTGGTTATAATACAATAGGATATACGAGACTGTTGGTTCACTTATGAATAAAACAGCAGTAGAACTAAGCATAAACATAGGACAAACTATTAAACCATACAAGCTTGAAATGTATGAATATCTACCACCCCGTTGCCATTAGGCCTAAGTGCGTGATGACCAAACAAAAAACAACCCAATATGTCCATAGATATTATCATGGTTACAGTTTGGGTCACCCTATAGCTCACCTAGCCTAGCTAAGAGAACCTCTACTGCACAAGATGCCCAGGTTCGATTTCCAGTTGAGAGGATAGCTTAACCCACAAAAATGAAACCCATGATAATGTCAATATGTTGTCAGAGGTTGCATTTTGAGCCAGTAAGATCACTTCTCTACTACACAGGGCCGCCGGTTCGATTCCCAGTTGATAGAGGTTTAAAAGTACTTGATTACCCACAAAAATGCATCCCATGATAATGTCAATATGTTGTCAGGGTTTCATTTTGTGTCCCTATATCTCCAGCCAGTAAGAGCACTTCTCTAACTACACAGGGGCCCAGGTTCGATTCTCAATTGAGAGGAGAGACCTTTAAGTACCAAGAGTGACTCACAAAAATGCCACCCATGAAATGTCAATATGTTGTCGTCCCATCCCATAAACGCATGCTCTAACTGGGACATTACTAGGCCTGTCCCATCCATACCCACGTCTACTGTACATATAGGCTTGTCCACATATCATTACACCATGTCTAACTGTACAGTACTAGGCTGGTCCCATCTAATACCCACATCTAAAACTGTACACCAATAGGCATGTCCCATCTATATACCATGTCTAAACGTAAATAATAGGCCTGTCCCATTCATTATACCCATGTATAACTGTACATAAAGGCCTGTCCCATCTTCATTATACCAGGTCCATAACTGGCATAATAGGCCTGTCCCATCTCATTTATCCATGTTCTAAATGTACATTACGATTACTAGGCCTGTCCCATCTCATACACCCATGTCTAACTGTACATACTAGGCCTTGTCCCTTCATAACCAACGTTAACTGTAATACTAGGCCTTTTGGTCCCATCTCATATACCATGTCTAACTGTAATAATAGGACTGTGACCCATCTCATATACCCATTCTAATGTACATACCAGGCCCATCCCATCCACCATGTCTAACGTACCATACTAGGCCTGCCCGATCTCATATATACCATGTCTTAAATGTCCATAATAGGCATGTCCATTCATATTACATGTTGCAAACACTGTTACATACTATACTGGCTGTCCCATCTCCTAACACCCATGTCTAACTGTACAACTAGGCTGTCCAATCTCCTACCCACGTCTAACTGTTAATCGCTAGGCCTGTCCCATTCACTTATACCATGTCTAACTTTACATACTAGGCCTGTGGCCCATCTCATACACCCATGTCTAACGGTACATACTAGGCCTGTCCCATCCTTACCCATGTCTAAAAACTGTACAGACTAAGGCCTGTTCCCATCTCATATACATGTCTAACTGTAAAAATAGGCCTGTTCCCATTCATATACCATGTCTAACTGTACATACCAGGCCCATCCCATCCACCCATGTCTAACTGTACATACTAGGCCTTACGGCCTGCCCAATGACGTAAATAAACCCGAACCCGGAAAGGATTCTCCCGAATCGGCGTAACCAAACATCTAGGGTGCCCAAAACGCTTATAATGAGAATACGACTTCAGTAACATTAGTTTGGGGCACCACCATATTGGTTTACGTATGTCGTATTGGAAAGTCCTTATGCATATTATGAGACACGCGGTATTTTTACGTTCGTCACACTTAGTGAGTGATGATTAATGAAAAACCACAACAACAGTGCCACTGCTATCTCACGGACGCAAATATCTCTTTTCCTAAGCAAATTAACAGGGTCATAGGGAGATTTTTGTGCATTAGGGATTGCAGGAATCTTTTAGAAGCATAGTTTCTTCAATCGATTGGTTTTCGCTAATTATTGCAGGAAAAATCGGCCAATCAGACAATGGAACACTGGGAAATGCAACACTGGTATAGCATATCGCGTGACGCACAGATTTTGATATGCGTGTGCTTGCGCCTAAACAGTGACGACACGCGCGTGCTTACGCAGCAACATCCACGGCGCGCTGGTGTGAGAGAAAACGGGTACGGGCTTGGGCTATTCCATAAATCACGCGATTCTCCCTGGTTTAATATTCCAGCTCTATGCCTGCCCCATCTCATACCAGTGTAACTGTAACCTTACAGGCATGTGGGCCATGGGAGGGTTGTGTTGGCATTGCTCCCCATCCCAAAAAGATGCTATATATTAAGGGCAATAAGCTTTTTGAAGAAAAAATAGGGGTTTTGTTGAAAAAAATATTTGTTAAAATGCCCCTTTTGCCGAATTCCCTAGCATGGAAAGAAGGTTCACCCCCAAATTTTTACAGGCTTGGTACCTACACACCAGTGTACATACATAGGCCTACATTACACAAGCCCCAAGGCCTAATACAAATGCTAGTTAGGATGTCATAGGTAATGATTTGTTGTATTGTGTGTGTTTTATGTGTGTGCCTTTTTGTGTAACAAATTTAGGCGTCTTCTCACAGAAGAATTAGAATGTAGAGGAGTATAAATGACAGTTCTAGGGGCTTTAGAAATCACACAAGTAGAAATGGAAGCAAAGCAGAGCTACTAAATAAAACACAAGGATACAACCCTCTATGCAGTAAGTGTGTGTTGGTGTGTTTTGGGGTGTGAGAGAGTGAGAGGAGGTTAAAGTTCTATTTTTTTTTTTATTTCAAATGGCGAGGCTGGGTATGTGGTGCGGTCAAGACCCCAGTTGCTCCTCTTTGCAGTTCTTTTTAGTTTAGTTCTTAAGACTCTACTTTTAAAAAAATTCTTTTAAAAAACGTTTTTTATTTTTTTCTTTGCTAAAAATTTTGGAAATTTTGTAACCATTTTTCAGCTCCTAAACTTTCAAATTAAGCTCACATAGTTCCCAAGTCTATAAAATTGGCAAAAAAATTCAGTTCCGAAGAACCTGTACTTTGCCAAAAATTCAGTTCACATGACCCCAATTTCAGTGCTTTGCCACCGCACCCACCCATTTATCTAAAACCAAAAGCGGATGTGACCCTTTGTGTGTCTCATCGTCCCTTAGAGCCAGAACTGTCTATGTCCAAAAAATGGAATTTGAGAAGACGAGTTTAAAGTTTGATTATTGCTAAAACAATGAAGAAAATCAAGTATAAGAAGGATTGAACATCTGGAATAAGTAGTAATCTTCTGTTTATGCTAATTTAGACTGTTTCAAAGTGATATATTGCCTCACCTCGTTGATCCCAATGGAAGGTCGAAAAAATGCCAAAATGGACATAGCCAGTTCTGGCTCAAGGGGACGAGATATACAGGAGCGGATCCAGGGAGGAGGGCGGAAGGGGGCGCCGCGACCTCCCGGTAATTCTGCATCTTCTTGCAAAATCAGCCCATTTTGGCTGTTTCGGACCAGTTACAGCCTTCAGCACCCCGGTAATTTTGACCCCTTTTTCAAATCCTGGATCCGCCATGTCTGTGGCATGCAGGCCTCCATGTGTTTGTCCAATGTGTAACATTGTAATGATTTCAGTACACCAATTCATGTATGTGTGCATGTGCTCATTCTGTGCTTGTGTGTACAGTGTATGTGGTCATACGGCATATTCTTTTGGTTACATTACATTCCATGCTACTAAATTGTTGTTTTTTTACATTTGGTGGAAAATACACCACTAAAGATTTCAAATATTTTATGAATTATTTCAAGTATCCCATTTGATTAGACGAGAAGAAACACCAACCAATAAAGCAAACGCAAATTCGTCGTCTACAACAGAAATCAATTAACTAGCTAAATATTGTTAACATTTCAAGCAGTGAAAATGATAGATAATTTCCAATTCCAATAGCAAACAATATTTAAAATATGAAATAAAAGGAAAATTATGTACAAAATATCAGACCAGGAAGCAAGTGCATTTTCTTACATATTCAAGTCTCACACTTGTTATTGGAGTCTTATCCGGCCCTATTTTAAGCTAAAACTAATACTGATTGCTATCAGCAAACAAAAGCAGTGAAGAGAGCCATTGGTGTTGTGTATTTGTAGGTTGTAATGGCTGAAATCCCATGGCTCATCAGACCACCTGGAAAGCTCTAGGAATTAACCGGTGGGACTGTACTGTGTAGGTGACCGTGTGGCATTCATACTTAACTCTAAGTGAATGGTATTGTTATCATTAGCGTCAAACACTATACCATATGGCCAGATGGTTTCCCTTTATTCTCATCTATCAGGGGTGTGTGAATGGCTTGAATACCTCTATTACCTGAGTATCTATTGCTACTACATGAGTGTGATCTGAATAAGTATAGGAGTAGTGTAGTATCTGCTGCCTTACTATTCACACATATCCTGCTGTACATATATACCCTACATGTTACCTTATTTAAAGCTTACCATAGGACATGTATTATTGTAATGTTGGCCTCTCCCTGCACCCAACCAATACCATGCCCTTCCCTATCTAGGGCTAGACACTGCAGGATAAACCTTTAGGTTGGGATACTAATCTTCCATCAAGGGTAGAGAAGCAGTTGAAGGTATTTGCCATCCTTATCAAATACCTTCACATACCTAGTGCGATCTACTTACCAAAGATGTGTCCCTGTATGAGACAGTTATACCCCTCACATGCGATTGTTCGTACTGTCTGCTTTCAGATGTGCTCAGGTCCTTTTACACTGCATCACTAACCAAGCATGTACACCCTCCCTCATCAGCAATCACCATATCTCCATTAGGAACGCAGTGATACATGCTTGCCTTCACATGTTTACCTTGATGCTGTGGATGGATCTCCATCTCTAAGGTCCACTGACCTAGTATGTGAATATTAAAAAAAAAAATATATTAAACTGGACTAATGAAGGGGTAGGTTTGCCAACATGCGAAACCGATAAAGCACTAAGTTTAAGACAAAAAAAAAATGGTCATTTGGAACTTGAACAAGGATATAGAGTCATTTTCTCTTTAATTAGTGGCTTTAATTTGTACATTTAAGCAAAAAAAAAAAAAAGAAAATGATCAAAAAAGTTAAGTAGAAAATCCTTTCATGTTTTTTGCAAGTTTTGTGGGGGGGGGGGGGGCTGACCAAAAATGCAAAGAACCAATTCCCATTTTTGTTTCTGGCTATAGTTTGAGTAATAATTTCTGGCCCGGCGTACACGCCCACTGTTGTATTGTCGCGTGAAACTGCGTCTACGTGAAACCCAGTGGGGCGCCATTTTGGCGGTGAAGCGGGCATACCTAGTAACTTGGCCAAGAAATATTACTCAACTATTAGTAGTAATTTTGCTGGTCAAAAAAGTAGGGCTCACTGCACAGGGTTTGTAGCAAAAGTTAACTTCCACTGAGGGAGAGGTGGGATCCCCGATAAGAAATGATACTCTGCTCGGTAACAAAAATGCCCTAAAAAAGGCCAGATTTTAAGCATATGGTACAGTGGTGATGTTATTTTGGTTACACATATTTGTACGTAGGAGTAAATTCACTATTAGGGGAACATTTTCAACCAATCGTATCACTCGTAAGATCCAATTTGGTGGAATAACAAATGTTCCATCTGAAATGAAGAAAGAAAAGAAAAGAAATTCTTTTTCTATCCGTTTTGGATGAAAGGGGGATTCATAATATTTCTGATCTATGTTCCATTGGTTAT
>JAMKCH010010076.1:0-38081 GCA_023653785.1 Ophioderma brevispina
ATCCTAGCCAAGATCTGGTACGTATAGAACTCCTGAAATAATCGCAAGTGAATTTAATTGTATAATAAATGCCAATTTATACTTTAAACCTCAAGTTACGATTACTGTGGCGTCAACTAATAATACAAGGGTGTGGTTATGACATTATATTGCATTAAAGTAGTTGTAGTGCTTCTCACATGCATTTTTCCTCAACAAACCTTTGGAGTGACCAATGGGATCACGCATTTTGAGATTGAAAATTTTGTCACCAAACGCTAACTGGTCATGGTATCTACGACCTTTAAGACCCCAAACTGACCTCTCGTACCAAATAATTAGCATATGTAGATCATTTTAACATTCTACATGTCTCAAATCTTTAATTGATACCAAAACTTGATATGATTATTGGAAGTAATTATTTTAACATTACTAAAAATATTACAAAAGGGGCCGGCCTATGACGTCGTTATTGTGGTCGAATTTTGGGGCACCCCTTCTGACTTGCTTTTCATATACCCCAAGGAAGGTTTTGTGTCCAGTTTCATGCTTTTGGCCAGAAGTGCACGATCTTAGTGAAAATTATGACTTTTCTACTTCACTAGAGTAAAAGCACACGGGGTGGTCAATTCCATCTGAACCTTCAGGGGGGGGGGAGTGGGGGGGGGGGGGGGGGGGGGGGGGGGGGGGGGGGGGTGGGGGGGGGGTGGGGGTGTGGGGGGGGGGTGGGGGGGGGGGGAAAAAAAATAACACCGCTCCACACCCCACTTTACTCGCATCACAGCCACTTGAATTGCTTTTCACATTGGGGCCTTGTAGCACAGGTGCACCTATCAGAATTGATTTTAATTTTTTACTTTTTGCAATTGCAATCCTTAAATCTTCACTAAAAGGTTTGACTCAGAGATTTGCCAGAGGGTTTTTGGTAATTGGTGGAAAAATTTGAGCAAGTTTCCGATAGTAGCCACCCGCCCAGGAATCTCGATCAACTCCTTTTTCCTTTTGGTGGATGGATAGTTCCGAATGGACTCCTATTTTTGGCTTTCATTGGCTTTACTTGCCCTGACCTACTTCATGGCCCAACTTCCACTTGACTCGCATGACAGAATTCACTTTTCAAGAGATTGATGGTCAGTTGCTTCTGCTAACTCTGAACCGAACTGATTAGTGTTGCCACATGTTTCTGACCACTATCATTGTGAACAATATAACATCACCATCAGCTGGACAATGGCAATATTTTTGACCTATATGTTTTAACCATTCCGTGAAATATTGCGGGCGCAATTTTCAGCCCGAATGGCATTACTCTGTATTGATAGAGATAACCAAAGGGGTCAAAGGCAGTAATTTCCTTTGCATGATTGGATTAAAGGACGTGCCAATATCCTTTCAGTAGTCAAATTTACTGACATATTTGGCATTACCCACCCTGTTCTATACAGTCGTCTATCCTAGTATTGGGTGAGAGTCTGTTTTGGAACATTTGGTGACCACGTCCTCATGTACTGCACAACCTTGTACATCGGGTTTTGGGACCTGGGAGGACCACTCACTTTGGCTGGGCTCAATATTTCCGTTTTCCAACATATATTCAACATCATCTTTAGATGTTTCAATTTTCTAGGAAATTGAGCTATAGGGACGTTGTGTTTTGATGGTTGAGCACCAGCCACATCAATATCATGAGTAGCAGTAGGAGTAACTGAGGGTGTTGTCTGGAAACGATGTATCATATTCCTGGTAGATCAAAGTTTTTGGATTTCAACTCTTGTGGGGCAGGTGGCAGATGAGAGAACTAAGTCATCAATGTTCTCTAAAACATCAGAATTTTTGAGCTTCATTGAATAATCACACATTTCAACTTCTCTTTTACACTATCTTTTGTGTTGTTGTTTTGTTGGGTTTGAAATGGCGCGTTCAGCTGCTAGGGCTATGTGCGCCAGACACAAATACGATGTGAAATTCGAGTACGTAATCTATTCATATATGTAGACAATGTAGACAGGTGGTACATGCATGAACGCTGCAACTTGCATCTCAAACAATAGACGGTATCGTTACGGAGCCACCACTGTTTCCAAGATTTCTCCAAGCCTCAAATTTTCCTGCAAGCTCCATAGTCGCTGGTAATCCACGCTCAATAGTGCTGGAGAATAACTGTCAATCTAGGTATCGGTCATGACCCAATGTCCTGTTTTCCCCAGCTTGTTTCGCTCGTGTCCAAGCGCGGTCGCTGGGAACTAGACCGGCTCCAGCCTCGCATCATGCTCTAGTAACTGCTGGTATAACCAAGCTGTAAACCCCTGCTGGGACGACGCTGGTAGCCTATAAATTCAGAGCATTAAACCGTTGCCGGAACACACTGGTAGTCCTGGCTACGCGTCTGGTACCCAGTGTATTGTGGGGTTTGGCTGCCCTCGAACGCATACTGTACCGGTTCTACGGGCCTTACCATACACACTATCTGTACTACACTGTGCACCTACGTGATGTGAACTCTGCAATATAACTTTCAGTGGGTGTCAGACTATATGTGAGAATTGTTTACGGATTGAGACCGCACACAGGACATAATATTGAAGTTGGTTCTTCTCTCCACATCTTTTTGCCGGGACTTTTGAAGCATGTTCCATGGACATAGTTGCTCTTCCTTCTACTCCTTGGTTTTCACAATATAATTCAGGTCCGCCTCCCTTGATTTCATTACATAAGGTCCTGAAAACCTAGTCTGCAAGGGATTACCTGTGAGAGTGGATAAACAATCATAGTAACATTGTCACCGGAAACTAAAATCTCTTGTTTGTGCAGTGTCATACCAAACTGTCATTCTTTGTTGGCCTGGTTCTAAAGTTTTGTCTAGCCCATTTCTGAGGTTCTTTTCAGTCTAGGTTTGAATTTGGAAACATATTCCAGCAAACCAACTTCAGAGTCGCGAACCAACCTTTTCTGTTATTAAGCAAACTTTAGGTGGTACCTCTCACGTGTGTCGAACACGCTATGGCGTCGATACGGACTGAATCCCACACTGTAAAAAATAACCGTAAAAAAAATACAGGATTTGAATGGCAGCTGGCAACGTGCAGAATTGTAAAATAACTGGAGCCGTTAAAAATACGAAACCCCATTGAAGGGAATTCGTAAAAAGTACGGCTGAAAAATCTCAGCTTAAACGTTGTTGTGGTTTTTGACTTGTTTTGAAACAATATTGGGGCCTACAATTAAAATTTATAAAACGTTTTTACAATTCTCTGACCAAAGTTTCACGTTGTAGCTATGTATCATACAACGTGTATTTAGCGTTACTACATGTTGTAAAAAAGTCATATTTCAGGCAAAACAATTTTGAGAAAAAGGCATAACAGAGGGAAAACGGGAAAAAAAAATAAGGTTTAAAACCAGTTTAATACACTGTTAATACCCGTTTTATATCGGTAATGCACACTCTAATTCAACAATTACTTATATAATATGAATAAACTTAATTACATGTACTTGAATAGATCGAACCTGGGCCTTTAAGATTACAAGTGCCCTAAACCTTATCCACAACCCTACATGACTTTACTAATAGCATATGCTAAAATTAAATCTAATGTGTGTACTACACACATTTTTTTCAAATGAAACTAAATATATATACAAAAAGGAGGAGGAAAAGAGTTTTTAAAAAAAAAAAAAAAAAAAAAAAAAAAAAAATAGATTGCATTTTTTTAATTGACGTTACTTATAACGTTATTTAACACATTTATGGTAATTATAAAACGATTCATCGTTCATATTTTTACATTAAAACAAGTAAGTTACCAAAAGAACGTAATATTACCGAAAATACGGTGAGCGTTATAAATACTACTTTTTTTTATCAAATAAATGTTGGGGTGTGGCATTTTTCGATATCACCTGTTTTTATTTACATTTTTCTGCTTCCAAATTGTAATTTATGTAGGTATAGGTAAATAAAGCGTGAAGGTTATTGAATAATGGTGTCCGTAATTTTAAGAAGTGGCGCATAAGTCTTGTTGGTTTAAAATAGGAAGATTGTTTACAGTGCAAAATCTCTTGGACTGACTCCCTAGCTGCAAATAATAAATAACAGTGTATCCCTTCGTCCCTATATCCTTGTCAAATTCTATGGGCAGTAACTCCTCATCATGTTTTTGTCAGTTGTTGGTGAAAGCGTTCTGCCAAGGCTCCGGACTGTTGTGGCATTGATGAGCGGCAGCCGTAATTTTTGCTCTATGCCTAATTCCTTAAGAACTTGCTTAAACACTCCAGATGTAAATATTGGAACCCTGATCTGACTGGGATGTTGATTTGGGCAACCCAACAAAGTGCACAAAAAAATTGACAAGGCTGCTATAGTTGAGCCCGAATGTTTCTAAGGGGGATCGCCTCAGGAAAACCTTGGTTTGCTGACACAATTATGGGTTCAAGAGGTATTATTCCCCTACCTAGTTTTAGGCAAAGGGCCTACACAATCGATTATACTTGACTAAAAAGGTTTCATCAAAAGCAGGTATGGCCTTCAGAGGAGCCCGCTGCTTGATTTAATCTTTTTGTTATGTTTTACCCACGACGGTCTTGGTGTTGTCGGGTACTGGCAGGATTACCGGGACCTACAGTAACGGGCCCCATCCTTTCTGAGTGTCGGCCACCAGAAATGCTGCAAGTTTCGATCTCTAGTCTTCCGAACACCCAGATTGTCTGCCATGGGGCTGTCTGACAATAGTAATGCCTCCGACTGGTACACTTGGCGACCACAATTTGATGAAGTTTTACAATTCCAGTCTAATCAAGCTTTTGACTCAGGGGGTCTCCATTTCTCATTAACACCCCGCTTTGTCTGTGAAACCTAAAGCCTCGGACTGTATATCATCAAGAGTAAACTGCTCGTTCAGCAGTTCTCTTTAAATCAGGTCTTGATTTGCGGTTTTATCAGCTCTTCACGTGTATTACATTCATGTAATAATCTATCATGATTTACGTCATGGTCATTACAAAATACATCTCCACCATTGGTGAGAAATGTATTCCCAAAATTGCTACTGTATTCTGTGGGGTGGCACACTCCCCACCTGCCTAAGCAGCACTTGGATTTATCCAACATGGGAGTATAGGCACTTTAACAAAATTTGTACTATGTATTTGTGGAGTCACACTCCCAACAACTACGGCAGCAGCACCAACTTGGATTTTCATCCCACATGGGAGTATCACCACTTAACAAAAAACTGTACATGTATTGTGTGGTGTCAAACTCCCCACATGCCCTCTGCCTGTTGTTATCCTGGATTTTCTTCCAACATGGGCGTATCACCACTTACTTAACGGTCATCAATGCTCAGTGTAGCTCCATCAGTCCATCCACTGACACTACACTGGTCAGCACCGGCTCCACATGAGCTTTTCGACTCATTGACACGAATGACAGCACATCAGCAGCACATGATGGAAAACAAGTGTGTTCTATCAAAGTTCCTCAGTGTCATCAACACAGGGTTTTTTAGAGACAATTCGGCTCAGGATGGCCATATTCCCTCAGGCATAATCATTACCAAGAGTAATTTTTTTACTCCTTTAATAGGAAGTTCCTCTGGACTTCCCACATCTACGGACCCTGACACGAGACTTTGACTTTATAAGGTCTGACTCTAGAGATTTCAGGAAATATTATTTTGTGTTGTAAAATGAAAAATAGTCAATATCTAGAACTAAAGACAGTGACCTAAAATGCCAACCAAGTCCGAAATTTGGATGAATCGGTCTTGTTCGTTTTGATGCAGGAAGCATTTATGTGAGTATTACGTCCCATAGGGTACGTGTATAACAAAAATTCCGGATCCGGAAATTTTTTTTTTTTTTTACTAAGTTGTGATTTTTCTATTTGGTTAAGGAATTTTCGATTTAGGCCTTAGCAATTTCACACAGTTGATTAATATGGACAAGCATTATGTACATGCAAAAACACGATTTTTTTAAAATTGAGGGCGCCCTCCACAGGAATCTCTGAGTCAGCCCCTTGTGTGTAGGGGGGGAACACTCATACCGCCATTACCGTACCTTGCATGAGGCGCGTGGTTTGGGTCTTGTAGCACTATGTCATCAAAAGGCAAGAGTCCCCAGCCAATATTGATACTTCCCTGAACAAGTATCCCGCACAATTTTTTACTGGGACTATCAATAATTGCACCCACGGATGACATGTTACTATTACGCATCAAAGGCCTAAATTCCACACTGACTTCATCAGTATCACTTTGGCTTTTTAATCTGGAGGACCCTCCCCTCCCACTACTTTATCAAGTGATCTGATGCCAAATCTTTGGGCACATCCGACACTTTTGCTTTTACTACTGGCATCAGTGAAATGCCGACAATCCACTTTTTTTTTTGCCCCAGGCCTTGACACACAAAAAGACAGCTAAACTTTGGTTTGCTTAGATCGGTTTCCAAACTACTGCTGCTAAGTTTCTGTAGCGTTTGGTGCCCGTAATTGCTTGTACCTGATCATTGGATTCCAATTGCCTGAATGAAATGTTACCTGATTGGTTTGGTTATATTTCTTGAAATGATGTTGATTGATTTTGTGCTGTTAACGTACATCTATGGCTTATGAAATACTCATTAGCTTTAGTTTGCTGCTTCTTGCCAAGTGTGCACTTTATTTCTTCCATCGGTTAATTTTGATGTCAGCATGCACACAATTTTTAAATTGCTCAATTAACACTAGTTGGCGCAAATTATCAAAATTGGTACCCACTTCCTTAGTCTCATGAGCCACTGATATCCAATAATTGTTCCGTTTTTCTTGCAAACTCTACATGGGTCTGTCAGTAGCTTTCCTTTCAGATCTGAATTTTGTCTGTAGTATTCAGGAACAAATTGGTAACCCTTCAGAATTTCTTTGCTTCATCATATTATTTCAGGGTACCATTAATTTTGTTCCAAATTTCAAATAGCAAATATTTCTTAGCTTACCGTATGACTACTAGTGTTTGTGAATCTAAAATGTCCTCGTGTTTTTGTCTTTTCAATTTTCAAAGTTTGAAGTGAGAAAGTTGGGTCAAACCTCATGTCTCTAATTCTTGGGGTCACTCAGTTTTAAGTGGCTGCCAACATCAAAAATCCACTTTTGCTTCACTGCTGGATTTTTTTAACTCTATGATTTTCAATTCCATTTCCTTTAATTTCAGTTGATAAATCCACAACTCCATTTGTTTCAAATGGCACGTTATCCTCTAGTTGTCATTTGACACTTTCACTCATTTGTGTGGTTCTAGGTTACCCTCTTGTCCAAAAATTCCAGCTCAATATTTCTTTGCTTTTAAAAAATGCTCAATTAAAAGTGGTTTTTTATAAATGATTCTTGCTCTTTTCTCCGACTTAATTTAATTTTTGAATGCATCAGTTCCGCGTGTGATGTAATTTGTAATTCTGCCTTCCTGAACAAATCAAATTCTCAAAATTGTACCTGTCTTGAACGAAACCATCTGGATTGAAAGCCATGTCTTTTGCCTCCAAATTGTTCCCTAAACTACCACACAAATGAAGGTGTATAACCAATGATTGAAATGTCACTATATTAAAACTGACAAAATTTCATCTCAAAATATAGGGCCCCTAGCATATTACTTTTACATCGCCTAACACAAAAAATCTGTTTCTGTATGTTTAATTACTTTGCCAGGGGATATATACCATGCCAGTATGATGTACAGCTGTAAATTTTCTGTATCCAAACAATTTCAATTCTCAAAATATATTTGGATTTAATTTCCAGGACAAGCCTCCTAATCACGATTTGATCTACAATTACTTACAAGATTTATTTTATGATGGTTAAATTTGGTCAGAGGCAATCGTTGTTTGCAACGTTTTGCATGGAAATCACAGGTTTTTCATGTTTGCTTAACTTTCAGACTATGGTTATTTGAAATTGGAACGCCTAATAGTCGGTTTGAGGGGCAAGGAAATTAATTAATGTTATGCTATGGAATAGTGATCACTTTTTGGTATGCCCAAGGTAGGTGTTCATATTCATCTCGTTGACGCAAAATCACCAATGCGTCACTGTACGCTTCAGTGGGGCCTTGACTCAATTTCCCAAGGGTTACAACATGCGAGGCCGGCAAAATTGTTCCTGATCTTGAACAGGAGTTTATGGGATCACTTAAAAGTTTATTCTGTTTATGAATTTGATTACAGAACTACAGCAATCGTATCAGGTACAGGCAAAGCAAAACGTGGCTATGTTGCCCCTGATTCTTAGCAGTTCAAATATCGGCACATGATGAAGCTGGCGGATCTCTTCTCGGGTGACGGGCTTCTCCACAATCAATCAATTATGAAGTGCAATCAATTATGAAGTGCACCCTCTATGTCTAATGGCAGAGGGTGGGAGGGCCGCTTGCTTGAAGTTCCAACTAGCATTATGGTGTTAACTAGCATTATAGTGTTAAAAATATCATTGCACATCTTTGATTTATATAATATCTTATTCCTTGCACAAATCATTAGAAATGCATCATCTGCACTGGTGAAAAGGGACCTTTGTAACAATAGCATTTACACAATTTCACTAACACAGTGCCATGTTTAACCATCGGTCTACATGAGCCATTTTGTAACAAAACTCCTAAAATGGGGGGGGGGGGTGGGGGGGGGTACCTACTCCGTGTGAGTTCGTTATCTCAAGCCATCCGATAAATAGGCACAAACAGGGATAGTCTTTAGATGCTTTCTACTTTCCACTTGGTATCAGCGACGTAGTTTAGTACCATTCATTCCCCATTATGACGTCACTATGACGTCATAAATTGAGGAAAAAGAGTCAAATACTAATGTATATTACTAGGGTAACAATGGTTATTTACATTTTTCTGCTTCCAAATTGTAATTTTATGTTAGGTATAGGTAATAAAGCGTGAAGATTATTGAATAATTGGGGTTTTCCGTAATTTAAAAGGTAAAGTCTGGTAAAATTAGGAACATTTTTAACAGTGCAAAGTCTCTTGGACTGACTCCCTAGCTGCAAATAATAACAGGTGTATCCCTTCATCCCAATCCTTGTCAAATTCTAGGCAGTAACTCCTCATCATGTTTTTCAGTGTTTGGTGAAAGCGTTCCAAGGCTCCTGGACTTTGTGCATGATACGCGGAAGCCAAATTTTGCTCTATGCCTAATTCCTTAAGAACTTGCTTAAACACTCCAGATGTAAAATTGGAACCCTGATCTGACTGGATTGATTTGGGCAACCCAACAAAGTGAAAAACTTGACAAGTGCCTTGACTATAGTTTGAGCCCGAATGTTTCTAAGGGGGATCGCCTCAGGAAACCTGGTTGCTGCACACATTATGGTCAAGAGGTATTGATTCCCTGACCTAGTTTTAGGCAAAGGGCCTACACAATCGATTATTACTTGACTAAAAGGTTCATCAAAAGCAGGTATGGGCTTCAGAGGAGCCTGCTTAATCTTTTTGTTTGGTTTACCCACGACCTGGCAGGTATTACAGGACCTACAGTAACGGGCCACATCCTTTCTGAGTGTCGGCCACCAGAAATGCTGCAAGATTCGATCTCTAGTCTTCCGAACCCCCAGATGTCCTGCCATGGGACTGTCATGACCAATAGATAAGACCTCAGACTGGTACACTTTGGCTACCACAATTTGATGAAGTACATTCCAGTCTTCATCAAGCTTTGACTCAGGGGGTCTCCATTTTCTCATTAACACCCCGCTTTGTCTGTAGAAACATACAGCCTCGGACTGTATATCATCAAGAGTAACTGCTCGTTCAGCAGTTCTCTTTAACTCAGGGTCTTGATTTTGCTGTTTTATCAGCTCTTCACGTGTTATTACATCATGTAATATCTGATCATGATTTACTTCATGGTCATTACAAAATACATCTCCTCCACCATTGGTGAGAAATGTATTCTCCAAATTGTACATGTATTCTGTGGTGTCACACTCCCACCTGCCTAAGCAGCACTTGGATTTTCATCCAACATGGGAGTATCACCACTTAACAAATTGTACATTATGTTGTGGTTCAAAACTCCCACTACATCGGCAGCACTTGGGATTTGCATCAACATGGAGATCACCACTTAACAAACTGTTACATGTATTTTGTGGGGTCACAATCCCCAACCTGCCTCTGCAGTACCGGATTTCTTCCAACATGGGGTATCACCACTTCATCCTCATCAAATGCTCAGGTAGCTCCAGTCAGTACCTCCACTACATACATGTCAGTCACCGGCTCCACATGAGCTTTTCGACTCATGCAACGAAAATGACAGCAACTGTGGAAATACAATGTCATCAAAGTCCTCCGTGTCGTCAACACAGGGTTGTTTCAGAGGACACTTGGCTCAGGAGGACCTTACCCCAGGCAAAATCATTACCAAGAGTACCTTTACTCCGTTAATGGAAGTTCCCTATGGACTCCAATTATACTGACCCTGACACGAGATTGACTTTTAAAGTCTGACTCAGAGATTCGAAATATATTTTTTTGTGTAATAAGGAAAAATCGTCAACTAGAACTAAAAGATAGTGACCTTAACATGCACAATTCCGAAATTTAGATGAATCGGACCTTTTCGTTTTGATGCAGTAAGCATTTATGTGTAGTATACGTCCCAAGGATTTATGTGTATACAAAAATTCCGGATCCGGAAATTTAGAACAAAGTTGTGATTTCTATATGAAGGGGAATTACGATTCGGTTAGGCAATTTCACACAGGGATTAATATAGGGACAAGCCATTATGTACATTGCAAAAAAGCACGATTTTTTTAAATTGAGGGCGCCCTCCACAGGAAATCTTTGCAGTCGGCCTGTGTGTAGGGGAACCACTCAATACCTCCCAATACGTACTTGCATGAGCGCGTGGTTTCCTGTAGCACTATGTTCATCAAATGCAAGAGTCTCCGCCAAATTGATACTTTGCCCTGAACAAGTATACCTCACAATTTTTACTGGACTTCCTCACCATTTGCACCTAGGATACAGTACCAGTACTCACAAAAGGCCTAATTCCACAATGACTTCATCAGTATCACATTTGGACTTTAATCTGGAGGACCCTCCCCTCCCACAACTTTATCAAGGGATATGCCAATCTTTGTGGCACATCCACCATTCTTTTCTTTTACTACTGGCATCAGTGAACTGCCGACAATCCACCTTTGGGGCCAGGCTTGACCACCAAAAAACACTCCTGAAACTTTGGTTTGCGAGAAATCTGTTCCAACAATGCTGACGACTTTCTGAGGCGTTTTGGTTTGTGCCCTTATTGCTGTACATGATATTGGATTTCCAATTGCCTGAATGAAAATTTACCTGATTTTTGGTTATTCTGAATGTGATTTGAATTGTGCTGTAAACTTCCATCTATGGACTTATGAAATACTCATCAGCTTTAGTTGTGCTTCTTGCAGTGTTGATACTTTAGTTTAATTCCCAAGTGTAAGTTTTGATTGTCAGCATGCACACAATTTTAAATGCTCCAATTAACCCTGATATGGCGAAAATTATCAAAAAACGGTAACCACTTTCTTAGCCATGAGCCACTGATCAAATAATTTTTGTTCTGTTTTCTTGCAAATATTTTTACCTGGTTTGTTCATTAGCTTCCTTTCAGCTCTGAATTTTTGTCTGTAGTATTCAAGAACAAATTGGTAACCCTTCAGAATTTGCTTCTTCACAATTCATGGTCATACTTTTGGTCCATCAATTGTTTCAAAACTAGCAAATATTTCTCTAGCTTTACAGATGAACTATGTTTTTGAACTAAAATTGGCCAGTGTTTTTGTCATTTTCAAAGTGTTGAAAAAAAATTGCGTCAACCTCATTTTCTCTAATTCTGGCACCATTTTAAGTTGCCTGCCAAACATCAAACCCACTTTGCTTCACTGCTGGATTGTTTAACTTATGATTTTCAATCCATTTCCTTTAATTCAGTTGATAATCCCAAATCCATTTGTTCAAATTACCTAGTTTCATTTCACATTTCACTCATTTGTGTTGTTTCAGGTCTACCCGCTGGTCCAAAAGTCCAGCATCAAATTTCTTTGCTTTTACAAAATTGCTCACATTAACTGGTTTTAAAGGAATTGCTTTCTTTCTCCAGACTTAATTAATTTTTGCTCCCTACATGGTTCGCTGAGAATTTGTAATTCTGCCTTCCTGAACAAATCAAATTCCTCAAAGTACCGTTTGAACGAAACATCTGAATTGAAAGCCATTCTTGCCGACAATTGTTCAACTACCACACAAATGATGAACCAATGAAATGTCAATATATTAAACCTGCAAATTACACTCAAAACTAAGGCCTACTGCATATACTTTACATACCTACACACAAAAAACGTTTCTTAGTAATACTAGAAAGGGATATTATAACATGCCAGATGATTGTACAGCTGTAATATTTTCTACCAAAATTTCCATTCTAAAATAATGGAATTTCCAGACAAGCCCCCCATCACGAGTGATCTACAATTACAAGATTTATTATGATGTTAAATTTGTTGTCAGAAATAAGAAGGCAATCGTTTTTGCAAACGTTTGCATGCAAACACAGGTGGTTGAGTGCTTAACTATCATGACTCACTGGTTATTGATAATTGAACGCCTACAGTCCCCCCCCCATTTGTGGTGCAAGGGAATTAATTAATGTTATGCTATGGAATAGTGATCACTTCTGTGCGTATGCCCAAGGTAGTGTCAAATAGCTTCAGTACGCAGAATCACCAATGCACTGTACAGCTTCAGTGGGCTTGACCTCAATTACAAGGGTTACACATGAGAGGCTGCAAATATTGTAATGATCTTGAACAAGGAGTTTCTGTGGATTCCTAAAAAGTTTTAGTCTGGTTTAGAATTTGATACCAGAAACACAGCAACAGATCAGGTACAGGCAACAGCAAAACGGGCATTTTGCCTACTTCTAGCAGTCAAAATCGGCACATGATGAAGCTGGCGGATCTCTTCTCGGGTGACGGGCTTCTCCACACAATTCAATCAATTATTGAAGTGCAATCAAATATGAAGTGCACCCTCTATGTCTAATTGCAGAGGGTGGGGCCTGGCTTGCTTGAAGTTCCAACAGATGATGGTGTTAACAGCATTATAGTGTTAAAATATCCTTGCACCTTTGATTCTATCATAATATCTATTCCTTGCACAATATATAAATGCAAATCATCGGCACTGGTTAAAAAGGGGACCTTGGTAAAAAATATGGCATTTACACAATTCACTAACACAGTGCCATCATAACCATCGTCTACCTGAGCCATTTTTGTAAAAAACTCCTAAAGGGGGGGGGGGGGGGACTCTACCGTGGGATTTTCGTTACTCAGCATCCGATAAATTCGGCACAACAGGATAGCTTGAGCTTCTTTATTTCATGGTATCACGTATAAGTTACCATCATTCCCATTATGACGTCACTATGACGGTATAAATTGGAGGAAAGAGTCAAAATACTAGATATAGGTGGGTAACAATGGTTATTCGCCAAATTTGTATTGGAGTCAAAACAATTATTATAGAACTACATCACTCGGAGAGATAAACTAGTCATTTTCCAGAAGTAGTTGAAGTCGTAGAGCCAAAAACCGCGTGAAAATCGGATATTCCAAACTTGTGGTGATGTTGAATGAAATTGAATTTTACATTATTCTGCACTGTAATTGACATCTTTGCTGACATGCAAAATGTACGACGTCATTCCTGTACGCGATCCTCAGCAAATCTTGGTACTCATATTTGGTATCAAGAAATAATACCATAGCTACCGATTTTTGAACTAAATCCAGTGTCTATACATATATGTCCACCCAGGCATGTTGGTACTTCTCTCCTGAAGGGGGTGGTTGCCACCCCTACCATCATTTGGGATCACCCTGTTTATCTTACCTATCCCCGGTGGATGTTTGATTTTGCACGAAAAGGGGAGCTAAAAGGTCAATGGCATGTCACATTAAATATTAAATAATCAATTGGGCAAAACAAAACAAATTTAGCACAGACAATATATGCATTCCAACAAGTTACCAGAAAATAAAAAGATATCTTAAGAGCGATTTAATGCTAGGTCTTCTTGAAGTGTAAAATCATTTTTTTTTTTTTCAATCTGAAAACTTTTTTTTTTGGAATTAAGTTAGGAATTTGAACAACATATACGGTGATGACCAGTGGACTAATTGCCTTTAAACACCACAGGTCTTGTTACGCCAGAAAAGATTGGATTGGCGATGGTTGTAATGAAATAAGGTATTGATTAGTCACAGGTGAACTGCTCGTGCGATCATCTGACAAATTTGCGGTGCTGATGCAGTTGATGGACATAGACGTAAGTTAATGGTTACATTGAAAAGCAAGGTGATATTTAGAAATGACAATTTATGTACATATAATTTATATTATTAATAATACAAGGGTAAGATGTTCAGTTTAATGCAGAATCATGTGTCCGAGGCAAGTAAAACATGATAATGAGCGAGGCGAAGCCGAGACCCATTTTCAAATGTTTTGTCTGCCGAGGACCCCCGAGGACACATTATTCGTCATAAACATGGCCATCGCTCCCTTTATTTCTATTTCTATTACCCAAATAAATAAAATAATAACAGACAATGGCAATTTCTTACAAAAACGGAACAGTTATTTACGTCTTTAGATCGCGCGCCCTTTTCTCCGCGAATGTTAGCGAGTGCGCCTTTACTGATGGTGACACGCGCCGAAAAGAATGTTCGCATGTGCAATACCGCAACTAGGGCTCAATCGCGACTATTAATCGCAGAATAAAATTAACCAATAAAGAGCGCGCTTTTGAATACTGGGCATAAATGTATAGAATAGTTATTATATCACCTCTGCTGCCCATTATTGAACAGCAGCATTCTGATTAATTAGTTTACTGCCCGTTATTTCGGCATTAATTGGTCCCAAATGGTATGTACTTATTAAATCCCTTGTTTTTTATTAATGGATAGAAATATGGTTGCAGTATTATCTATGAGCTCGTAATTTATCCTCGGCCAGACAAAGTTAAAAATTATTAGTTTTTCTGCCCTCGGACAAATTATTCGACCGTTTTTGCCCATGATACTGCACCACCCTTTTTTCTTATATATATATATATATATAGAAGTATATATATAATATATATATATATATATACTATAATATATATATATATATTATATAATATATATATATATATCTATATATTATTACGGCAATAGCATCTTATATACTGTATGAAGAGGAGCGCATATGTTGTCACCACGGAGCTATTGTTTATGTGTGGTAATCCATGGCTGAGATGAAAAAAAAACAGACGAGGAACAAATAACAAAACACAACATTAAAAAATATCTTATAGCAGTTAATGCCGTAGCCTAGAATACCTACTCCAAAAATGTTTGAGTAATAAAGTCAGCTCTTAAAGGAAATATGTCAGGATTCTGAATTTTGGAAAATTTGTATGGATGGAAAGCTTAAGTAACGTAGATTACATATAAATCAACATAGTGAAAAAATTGTCCACATTTGTTTGAGTATTTGCCCTTTTATTTTCCCGCCCAATAGCTTACTCGAAAACGAATTCGACAAATCCACATCGCTGGCAAATGGTGACGTCAAGTGATGACCTCATATCGCAGTGTTGCCACTTTCCTATCGAGTGACTGTGTTTTCTAATCAATAGTAATTAAAACACAACGAACTTAAACAAATATGCATTCGTACTTATTTTCAAATTTTATATTAACTACTTTTCATAATCCCCATCAATCTTACAATTGTCACAATGACAAAAATAACAATTCGAGTCAAATCCGATGTTTTTCCCTTGCCTGTATATTGAGAACTTGGTGAAATATTAATAGAAACAAATTGGCTCCTTCTCCAGCTGGTCGCAAAATCCTAACATATTTCGTCAACACCACTAGAGTAGATTCAACCCATCGGTCACCTTAGTACTTTTCGAAGGTCAAGGCATTGAATGAGGGGCATGTGCAGGGGTGGAAATTAAATTCCACGGTATAAACTATTTGAAAAATGTAGGTCCGATAGAGAAAAAATCAATCATATTCTTATAATGAAAGCATTCAATCAACGTAAGCGCATTTAGAGCACATTATCTCTCAAAAGATTTCGACAATCGTATGTGCTTCAGTGGGTATTCATGTAAGGCACTGACTTTTGGCATCGAACACAAAAGTCTTTGCACTCTCTTTCTAAAAATGTTCACATGAAAAGCCAGATTATCTTAGTTTGTTCTTGAAACAGCGTTGAATCGGCCAAATATTTTCTTTTTCTGTCCTCCTCTACAAGGCATCGACGCTGTCAAAAACTTTTCTTCTGGTGACACATGAGTTGAATCTATATAGCTTCTTGTTCTATAAACCTCATTCGGTAGATTACAACTCCCAAAATAGGTGGCATAGTGTAACTTTTCATTGCCTACACACAAATCTAATTTTCACCGCAGTGGTCATCACTTTGACGCACAGAGGAAGGAGGAGTGCAAAATTGGTCGCTTTTTGATCAATGAAGCATGGCTGAAAAATCCGCCCCGTTTTCTTCGTTGTCTAAAAAGCAAAATTAAAATGCTCTACTCCTTGTTATTTTACATCAAATTGTATGTATGTTTTCGTGGGAATTAGTGGTTTATGATACATATATTTTATTTGAATGTCAGTCAAAACTGAGCTTGACAAAAGTTACATATTCCTTGTAATGTTGAGAAATTTTCAAAGTTGAGTAAACCTTACACAAAGCTGAGTATATTTTACCCAAATGACTAAGATTTAGTAACACAATGAGTAAGGTTACTCAACTTGGGACTAAGATTTTTACTCAACATTAAGAACTGGGACATTTTATCAACATGGTAGTATAATAATTTTTACAGTGTATGCGAAATGCAGTTACTTCTTATCCCACCACAATGTTCATTTACTAGATTAAAAAATTAATTAACTAAATTAAAGCCAACACTACAGCATTTTTATTTATAGGGCACACCTATTTGTCCAATGTATGGCACCGGGCAAGCACCTAGACCGAAGGGTGAGGGTATGGCTGTAGCTAGTGACCGTGTACCATATTTCTCGATAAAAAACCATGTAGTATTTGTTTTATTACACCTCACTGTCACTCTGGGGCCGAGGTTGTATGAAATAGTCCATATCATTTTCCGAGGGGAACTAGATGTGTAATAAGATCAGCCAATAAAAAAAGCATGATTTTGTTCAAGAATATTCATGAGATGTTATAAGGACAAAGATTGAATGCCTAAGAATGGGACAGTATACAAATGAGTAACTGTTATAAGTGCGTGGTTAAAATATCATCACGAAGTGAAGGATGTACATTCTGTTCTTTTCTTACGAGCCGGTACGTCGAGTTGATTTTGGGACCTACATCTTTCAATGAGTGAGGATATTCTACCCGTCACGCGGAATTTTAGGCAGTTGAATGTATTTTATATCACTCATAAAAATTCGATATTTAAAAATATGTTAGCGGGCAATTTCATCGTCACCAGTTGAGTTTTCCGTTACCAATTCGAAAAAGGTGTTTGGTTCACCCTATAAACAGATCGGCGAGTTGAGGCTTTGCGCATGCGATTTGGCGCAGTGCAAGTGAGTGCAAAAAAACGATCACACGGGGAGGGTGATGGTTAATAGTATAAAACGGTAATAAACAACTTGAACTGCCTAAATGTTTGTATGAGGTGATATAATAAAAAAATGGCTCAAACAACTTGCAATCCTGATATAATATACACTACTGGGGCTGGACTACTTGTGTTTATGGCCCATAGGGCAGTGCGTATTGATTGATTGGTCACCCAAATTTGGAGACGTTTTATTCATAAGAAGGAAAACACTTGCTGGGCTTAAATTTCATGGAGTGAGAAAACATGACGAACTTTCTTTTAAAACCCTAGTCTTACCTGAGCATTTTTTTTTACAAAAACTCACGAAAGGCGGGGGGGGCGGGCGTTAACACCCCGTTGTGATTTTCGTTACTGAACACTCGATTCCTGTAAATTGGTACAAAAAGAAGCTTAAAGTTTCTTTTTCCATTGGTCCCAAAATAAAGCACCAAACATTCCCCATTATGAAACGTCACCATGACGTCATTAGTTGAAGAAAGTACGAAAATACTCAATATAGGGTGGAAACTGATATTGTCGCCATTTGTCACTCACATACCTTTATTATAGCTCAAAAATAGCCATTTCCCATCAAGTGAGAGTCCAAAACCGCCTGAAAAATTGATTTCCTAACCTTTTTGGTGACAATTTGAATTTTTCAAGTGTGTCCTATGGAAATTGGCAGTTGTGCTGAACGTGCGAAACTTTATTTGACGTCATGGGACGTCATGTTGTATGTGATGTTCTTGTGTTGTGTTAGGCATGTTGGTACTTCTCTTCCGAAGGGGTGTATCCTCCACTTTGTGATCACCCTGTATCATACTTATACCCGGTGGATGTTTGCTTTTGGATGAAAAGGAGCGAAACATGTCAATAGACAAATACCATTAAATAATTTGGCACCAAAAAGGGGTTTTAGCAGCCGGGACAAAAAACCTGAACGGGGGGTGGTCTAACACCCCCCCCCCCGCGGTAGACGAGGCGTTAATACCAAACTGTTAACTTTGAATGGTGTAAAATGAAGACAAGGTTGTAGATGGATCACCCAACTTTAGCACCTTTCATATGCAGCGCAGACATGATGGGAATGCAATGGAAACTTACTTTATTATAAGCAAATCGCAATGTCCAATTGAGACATAATTGTTCGTTTAAGATAGTAGAAGTGATTTTAGTATGGATTAATATCAGTATGCTTGAAATATTTGGCCTTGTTGCTCACTGTTAAAGTATTCTCATATTAATACTTTTGCATCATTTATAACTTTTAATTTTAAAAAATTACAGATACAAAATGTTTTAGGGGGGGGGGGGGGGGGGGGGGTTGGGAGGACGAGAGCAATTTTAGTGTACTGACTCAAGTCGGGTGTGATCTATCCATCATAATGCCTTTTCATAACCATAGTGGTTTTCTTAGCCTTTCGGTATGTCCTTTTTCTGACCTGTATGTCATTGAAGTATTATCTTGCTAAATATAATTAAAAAAAAATAACAGTTTTAAGAAAAATAGATAATATCTTTGTTTCTATTAAATTTGGATATTATTTTGTTTAACCATAGGTCTTTGAGAACTTCGGAGCTTTACCAGATACATATGAATTTGGCTATATCTGTATTGAGTGCTCAGTTTCTGTATTTGACAGGAAGTGATAAAGCTGAGTTTCAGGTGATATTGTTTATTTGATTGATAAATCATAAGTAATAACAAATCAAGCAAGTAAATTGAAAGGATTAATAATAGGATTACAACATATACAAATGTCAAGAAGAAACCATTTGTTAGCTTCTACATTGAACCAAAAAGAAAGACCCAGCCTGATACTTTTTGACGTAACTCAAAGTATTTGATTTTTAGCTTTCATAAAATGGCGGATGCGCAAATTTGTTCGGCAGAAAATGGCGAATTAATTTTGCTTGATAGGCATCGTTTTACCATGAAATCGTCCATTTTATAGAGTTCCATGCAAGGAAAAAGGTTGCACTATTTTTCATGAAACGTAAATGTTTGATTTCCAAGTGTGTAAAAAAATCCAGTGGCGGATCCGTGTGGGTGAAAAGGGGCTCATGCCCCCCCCCCCCTCCCCCGGCAAAATCTGGTATTACCGTATTACTCCATTTAATGTCCCTTTGTTAATATTAAAAATCGTGAAATACATATCTTTCTGTGTCTTTAACAATAGGCCTATTTTTTACCTTTTAATATTAATTCATACTTTAATATGTAACGCTTGAAATACTGCCAATGGAAATTGATAATAAGTTTTTAATACATCAGCTGTTTGCGAAGAAAGTTAGGACACACTACCACTATAATCGTCAATCTAATTACGCGTCGTCCGAATAGGCGTAAATCACGGAGGTTGTGGGATATCTCCCCCCCCCATATTTTGATGAGGCAATTGTCCATACGATCATCACCCCCATGTTGATGTTGACGCCCGTGCATGTGGTTTTGACCAATATAACCTCATATTTTAACATATTAGTGTAAAAATTATACATTTCCTCGCGCCTGTTTCGCGCGCATTTTGTTTTAATTCCAATTAAATTTAACAATTTTAGGTTTTAAATGGCAAAATTTTCAGCGACGCTTCGCGCGCATATGTACTAGTAACATATTTTGTCGGCAAAACCTGTTTCATAAATTTCCATTGACACCATCTCCCCAAGTCAAAAACAAATCTCCGCATCTGCTGCAGCTATTCTACCCGAATGGCAAAATTTTGTACTGGTAACGTATTTTGTCGGCAAAACCCATTTCATATTTCCACCAGCACCATCCCCCCAAAGTCAAAAACAAATTTATGCCACTGTTGTTTAATAATTTCCAATATAGGCTAAAAAACATAAATAATGTTAGAGTTAGAAAATTATCCTAGGCTTTGCTTGCATTCTTATGCATTTTAGACCGAATTTACTTGTGATCTGTACGGAACTTGGCAAATTCTGTCTTAAGCCATATATTATTAGCTTCGTGAGCATCCATAATATGTCAAACTTGGTTTTCCCCTTCCCCGGCAATTAACCCCTGGATCCGCCATTGAAATCTTTCACAATTTCTTGAGCAAGTCGACACTACTGCTGCTACTCTGTCCGTGTGTTGCTACATAATCACGTCGAAAAGAAAAGGACTGTAGAGATTTAGATAATCTCGTTTACTTTTGGATTCTTTGGGATTAAAATCAAACGTCGCGTCATCGTGTTATCTGTGCTGGGTTATGCGTGTTGCATGTGTTGTATGGTTAGGTTTAAAGACGCCGCGCATGAAAAACTTTGAAAGTGGCAGAGCTACTGTCTTTTCAGACGGTAGGTGTACCTGTAAGAGAGGTGGGGGAGAAGGATAGGAATAACGTCAAAGGCTATCCGGAAACTGGAGAAGTTTCGACAGACGGGGAATGTAAAAGATCTGCCAAGAAGAGGTTGACCTCGCGTTACAACAGTGAGGCAAGATATATCCGTGGTTAACAAGGATGAAACCCGCAGTAGATTGTCTGGTAACTGTTGGTTGTTGGAAGTAAATCCAGAGGATAGAACTATACCTTGTAAATTAATTTAAAATGTCAATAAGAAAAATGATTACCTTCAGCAACAAAAGTAATTCTAACCCACTTGTACACCACCATGTTTTACTTTTATGTCTTGTTACTCTCGCTCTCTCTCTTTCTCTCTAGCTAAGCAGATCAAAGGACGATGCAGAGACCGGATGACATCTCAGTTCGGATCGTCCGCAACTGCCTTCATGAGTCGGGCTTGAGAAGACGTCTCCCAAAGAAAAGGCTGAAGCTTACAGACATGACAGATGAGCACTGCACTGTCATGTAGGAGTCCACTTTGCACGAAGACTTAGGACATGGAACAGGCATCATTGGGCAAATGCCTCTTTATCGATGAATGCCGATTGTACTTGAAAAGAACAGAAGAGTGAGGGTATGATAAAGGTAAAGTGTAGGGGAGCAGCTGAACAGCGACTGCATTCTGGAAGTATTGCCCTACCAAGCCGGGAGTGTGATGATATGGGGTGGAGTCAGTGCCGATGGAAAGATAGACCGTGTCTCCATTCCAGGTCGCTTGACGGGTCGTCATTTCTTGATGAGGTTGTTCTTCTTAATGTGTCCAAACACAGTGGTTCTCAAATCTCAAATATGATCCAGCCAGAGATGGGGACAACGTCTGGCTGCTTCACTGAATTCCGCAAGGTCCCTAGTGTCTGTGCATTGTCGCCCGGCAGCGGGCAGACCAGGAGATGTTCCATTATCTGTGGCGCTGTACCACAAACACAGGTAGTGTCCTGATCTGCTTCCAGGTAGCCCCACTTCTGCAAGGAAACCTTAGATCGACCACTTCTGGTTCTCAATCTTTTGAGGCATCACCATTCAGCCCATGAGGAGTCAGCTCCAGGTGGGAGATGCTCACCAGCTTCAATACCATGGTGGCAAGTGTTTCTTTCCACAAGGCGACTCTCTTTAAGCCCAAGTTAGAGACTGTTTCAAGGGGTTGGACTTTGCTTAAGAAACTCTCTCGGGATTTGAGGCGGTTGGCAGCACATATCTGTCCAGACTTTGGGTGCTTCACATTAGATACTTGGCAGCTACGCTCTTACATGCTCGCTACGCTACGACGGATGTCTGGTGGAGCAATTCCTGCTGGGATGTATAGGTTTCCGTTGATGTTGGACGGAGGCATCTCGTGATAAGGCGGTAGGAGGCATTTAACGCTGAATCAAGCTTCTTAGCATGGGTTGACCTTTCCCATACAGAGCAAGCATACTCTGCACATGGGTAGCACAGGGCAAGTGCCGCCGATCTTAGGGTATGTGGGCGAGTAACCTATCCTGTGCCAGTGATCTTTTTTTCAAGATGTTATTGCGTGAACATACTTTAATCTTCGCCTTCTCGATGTTGGTCTTACAAGAGAGAGAGTGTGGTCCAAGGTAACTCCTAGGTAGACAGGGTTATCACAGTGCTCCAGGAGTGTTCCAGACCAGGTAACTTTAAGCTGACGTTTGGCTTCGCGGTTGCGTTGATGGAAAGCACACACCTGTGTCTTGGAGTGAGTTCATCCAAAGCTTTGGAGAGTCTCTCTTCAACAACTGTGAAGTCTGCATCTTGTACGCTAATTCCAAGATCGTCTGCATAAATAAAACGACAGGTTATTGCACTCCTAGGTTGGTCGTTGGTATAGATGTTGAACAGGAGAGGAGCAAGCACGCTCCCTTGGTGGTAGTCCTTCTTGAGCCGACGCCATCGGCTATTCTTGGCTCCTAGATGAACAAAGAACATCCGGTTTGCCAGCACACCTTGATAAGCGCATTCAAGCGGAGTTCCTTTGTGATTTCCAGAATCTTATGTAGTAGTCTCTGTGATTAACAGTTTTCATAGGCGCTGATAGATCTTCGGAACACAACTCGGGTACCATACCCATCTCGAAACCATCCTCAATGTATTGAGTTAGGTTGAGTACTTGCTTGGCTTGTTGTTGATTAGCCTGGCCGGAAACTTGCTTTGTTCTGTATAGGTTTCGTCTATCGCAGGTGCAATACGAGTGAGCAGGAAGACGTTCAAAGATCTTGTATGTACGGCTGAGGAGTGATATGGTCGATGTCCTGTGGGATTGGAATGGATTTTCTCATGCTTTTAGAGTGCCATAACATGTGTTTTTCCTCCCGAAGTTTATTTCATCTGCCGTCAGTGGAGATGTTGCCGAATGCATACTGCTTTTCTGGGGAAGTTTAAAGTAAGGGACGGAATAAGGCGACCAATTGCTCTTCTGACGTAATTTGACGTACAGAACACAAATGTCGGCCTGGAGAAAGACTTTGTGACATTAAGTTTCTTTAAACAAAAGTTACATTAGTGAATTATTGTGTCCATGCATCGAAAACCACACTGAAATTGGGCATTTTTTGACATGTTAGATCATATTTTGTTCGAACATGCTCCGCCCTTACTACACATTCCCCCATCATAGTCCGCGCCTTTTGCCCTAATTCGTCCCACTGACTTTAACAATACCGAATTCCAATTCGTCTCATGTTGAAGGGGCGGAGTCGAAAGCAGGGTCGTCACTAAACTTCTTACGGTCTAGTTTGATATCCTTGGGCTTCTTGCTGCACTTGCAATTTAAAGCAGTTTGTGGGCAACTTGGTTGGGTGTGACATTTTGCTGCTGTACGTGAGGTTCTTTGGATCCCTCGGAGCTTTCGGATGGTAGACCATGCGTTCTTGCTTTATGGGTAATATCAGTGGATTCAATTAAAAGTATGCCCAGGTTGTGATCTTTTCCTGGGAGATCCTCTCCGAACTTCCTCACCTATAGCAGTTGTTTTGGCCGATAAAGGATCAGCTTCAAACCAGTGGTGATTATTCTATTTCCGTCCCTATACATCCTTTGGGTATGAATCTCCGGGCAGCCTTTTTCACTTGTTTGGGCAAATTTGTCATAGTTATGGGGTATATCAATCCTCTTTACTTTCTGATTCCAGACATCAGTGAATTCCTTGCCAGTCTCACTTTCATATAGTTAAAGCGACGCTTAAAGGGCACTTTATTTTGGTCATACTGCAGCGTTGACTGGATACCGATTGGTCGAATGTTTAGTTAGTGGACAGGATCCAGACAATCTTGCTACAAAGGTTAGAGATCGTCTGCTAACAAAGCTAGATCAGTTGTAACCTCTCTTTCCGTCGGGCGCTTTGAAATGATGGCGGCAGTTTATAGTCGTGAAGGAGACGTAGATGTTGACTATCAATCCATTCTTCGACAGCTTGGTTCCTTCCTTTGTTAGTTTTCAATTATATGCCCAATTGGGTACTATGGCTGGTTAATCAAGAAGTCGCCAATAAAGACGTGAGGTTCTGTGAGTTGTGGGTGCTTGAAGTCTACTAATTGGGGGTTGTAGACTGATGTAACTAATGGACTCAGACATTGAGGTTGCCCTTTCTACTATGTGCCTGTTTTCACATATATAGCACTCCCATAATTGGTCGATGTGGTTTCTCGATGGCAGGACCATTCCCTGGTATGGTTTGGCGGTGGTTATCGATTCATCTGTGGGTGTTCCTGCAGACATAGGATCTCGCATTGGTTATTGTTACACATATCAGCAATGATGTTACTTTTTTGCATTAGAAAAACGCTTCACATTCAATGACGCTATAGTCAAGGCAGACCTTAGAAAAGGCCTGCGCCGAGGTCTAGTCATGATATGGGTATACTTGAGAAATGATGGTATTAAAAAACAGTGTTTGGTGGTGTAGAGATTAGTTCACTGCAAGCAGGGGAAACCACAAGACGGTTCTCTACTTCTTCCCTGAGGTGTTGCAACCGCATGATGTGCCATATATGCCGCAGCCATCGGTGATGAGTTTGCCCTCATGGATGATAACGCAACACCTCACCATGCTCAATTCAATTCATCAACCCGTGTCTGGAAGACAACGGGATTGAGCACATGCATGGAATGACCGGGAAGTTCCCTTGAATGTAATCCTATTGAGAACCTCTGGGATAACATCAAAAATGAAGCCGACAGGAAAGGGGAAAGACACACCTCTTTGCAGGATTTACAACGCATATTGCAACGGGCGTGACCAAACTTAGTTCAGCAGCGTATACGCACTTTGGTTAACAGCATATACGCAAGAGGTGTCTTGAAGTCATTGAGAAGGCCGGCGGACCTACCCATTATTGAACATCGAACAGCTTGCTTCCTTGCCGAGTTGATAAGCTTTTAAAATGGAGTAATAAATGTGTTTTATGACCAGAAAGCAATGTGTATTTCTTCACTTTTCTGTGTGGAATTGAATTTGCAGACAAAAGTTCAACTCTTTTCCTTTTTCCTGATATTCCATAAAATGGACGATTTCATGGTAAAAACGGTGCTTATTGGACAAAAATAATTTGTCATTTTGTGCGTAACAAAAGTGCGCATCACTTTTTAATGACAAAAATCGTTTAAATACTTTTTGAGTTACGTCAAAAGGTATCAGACGGGGATATTTTTGTTGAATGTATTATGTAATGGTTGATAGAAAAAAATAAAAACAAGAACAAAAATAAACAAACTAAAACCAAAAAATAGAAACAAAAAATCAACAAAACAAACGAACCATCAATTTACACCCATTAAAACTTTGGCGGCTTATCACAAATTTCAAGTATGTAAATGCCAATTGTATTTCTCAGAGAGCACTAAGTTGTATTCTTTTTAATCTTAACAGGTTGGATGTACAATAATTACAGCGTTTCTGCACTATCTGTTCCTTTCTGTCTTTGGATGGATGTTAGTAGAAGGAATAAACCTGTATTACAAGATTGTAAAAGTATATGGAGCAGAGAAAAATCGCCTGCCACTGTACCTTGGAATAGGATGGGCAGGACCTATCCCGATAGTTGTTATCAGTGTTGCCGTCAGGTTCAACGACTACACATCAGCCTACAGGTGATCATTAATTTAAAATCGGCTTACTGTTCAAAATAAAATAAAGTCAAAAGTATTTTGTGGATAATCGAAACTTTGTAAGTAAGGGGTATGGAAAGAGTTCCATATGTACCCCTCTTCACAAATTCTACAAAAAACAAATTATTTCTATTTATGGCCTAACACTAACAAATACCCTAACCCTAAGGCCAAAAATTAAAAAAAAATGTTACGTGTAGAACTTTGAAAGGGGTACATATGGAACTCTTTCGGTAACAATCTAAATGTTGTGTCACAACATTTTAGGAACAATTGGTTGCATGTCCATTGGCTTAGAAACTGCACAGTTAGAAATGTATGTTTTTTTACAGATTTTAAACAGCTGTTATGACCCTTTTAATGCAGTACCCGCATCAGTAAATAGGGGAAAAAAGATATACTGCCGTAAAATCCAACCTCGTTTATAATTAATTAGTCAGGTTGTCTGAGAGAACAAAAACAAAAAGAAATAAATAGAATAGTTGCACCTTTCAGATTATAAAGAATCGCTTAATAATATATTTGAGGAATGTGTCCTTTCATGTTTTTGTATGGCATTTGTTCATTTTAATTCCCAATATATTAATTTGAAAAAATGCAATGTATATAGATTATTGCCTGTAAGGTAGCGTAGTATTGTGGTCTAGTATTGGATTTCATATATTTAGTCAAGCCTACATGTTTAAAAATTACTTACACGATTAAGCATTCAACAGCTAACGTATTTAACCCTCGTTCGAGCGGGGTCCCCCCAACGGATGATTCCCTGTCGCACAAACATGCAAACGAAGCTAATTGTAGGTCCATCCTTTGCGGTCATTTTAGGGAAAAAAATGGAGGTACCACCTCCAGGGAGGTCAGAGTGTCCCGTGTGAAGGCTGGGGTGGTTGTCAATTTCCTATGTGTAAAATGCCAAAAAATTGTACTTTTGTTACACATGATGCTACTGTAAACAAATACTGGCAATATTTGTATTTTTCTTATTTTTAGAGTAATAACGTGTGTATGCCTACTATGGCACCCATCATTGCCAAATCAATACAAATTTTGCTTGCATGAATGGCGAAAATGGACGAAAATTTTGGAGATTTGCTTTCAAATATTTAAGATCTCAGTTATGACTCCACTATGACGTCATATTGTTAAAACTTGAAATGTTTGTACTTTACTTGAAGAAAAGACATATGTAGCTACACACTGATACCAATTAAGATGATGTATGTCCCTTAATTACGAAAAAAAAATCAGGTGGTGAACGTAGTAGAACAATTTTTTTGTTAGACGAGGGTTAAATGATCAATAACGCAATGCGCAATGTAAAAATGGTAGGTACATATGTGCCGCGGATAGGGTCACATTTTTCACGCCTTACTATAAACAATGGGTCGATTTTCCCACCAGCGCTACTATAAAGATGGGCACTTTTGAGGTCATTGCTACTATATAAATGGGTCCCTTCTTTCAATTTTTGGTCGCATTTACTATGAAAATGGGTCGATTTTTCAACATTTCGCTAAAAATCACAATGAAAAATGCGTTGATTTAGGATTTTTGGAAGAAGTTACTATGAAAATGGGCCGATTCTGCATGATTTTGCAAGATTACTATGAATATGGTGCGAAATTTCAAAAGCCAAACTATATAAAATGGGTCGAAATTCGGAACCAACTATATAAATGGGTTCAATTTTTGTCACAATTGGTTCACTATAAACATGGGATCGATTTTTACCCGGTTGGACACACCAACGTACCCAATTTTGGGTGAGTACCCCCCCCCCCCGCGAATAGGAAAATTTCCAGGTGACTGGTGTGAATTATTCATGGCACTGACTGAAAATCAATGTTTCACTAATGATGTCACTGGTAGTGTCGTCTTTTGTGTGGCCCTGTTTATTAGAATGGGAATGTCCGTAAAGATTGACTGGTTTATAACTTATTTCTGGGACCCTTTAAGGTCATTTCAGGGGTGGTAAATCGCGTTTAAAGGCATTATTCTCAAACAAGTGAGATTGTTTTTGTTTAGTCATTCATTGGTTCTTAGCTTGTGAATGAGAGATATCACCACGGTACGCGCGTACACGCCAACAGATACGCATACGCACTGTTTGGGCCAATCGAAGGCGCATAGTTAAACAACAGACTGATCGACTTTAAAAAAAGGTAGGGGTGGTCAATTGGTACAATCTATTACAATTTCAGTAGTTTGTTACCACTATAAGCTTTTTCTTATTTTGAATAAGTGTTAAAGAATGAGAATAAAATTATGTTTTTATTCCTGTCGGTGTATCATCGGGACCATATAACACTAGCGACAAACCCTATTGTAGCGTTAAAACAACTCTGGCGGCTCACTGACTTTATGAATGATAAAGGGATCCAAAACGACCTTCGCGAATATATGGTAGTCTAGAGATGTGTTGAGCTTGATAGTTTTCTGACCATGTCGAGCCGCAGGGCGGGACATGTCAGAAACTAGCAGCGAAAACTATCTCTAGACGACCATATATTCGCGAATGGTTGTTTGGAGATCTTTATCTTACAATAACGTCGAGGGCAAAGCGATTAACCCTCGGTTACCTGAGCCATTTTTGTAACAAAACTCCCGAAAGGGGGTTTGTTGTTTTTTTAAACCCCCCCCGTATTTTCGTTACTGAACAACCCGATTCCTGTAAAATATGGTACCAACAAGGAGAGCGTAGCGTTTCTTCTTTCCATTTGGTACCAAAATAAGTACTAACATCCCATTAATGGACGTCACCCATGACGTCATATGTTGGGAAGGGGGAAAGAAAGTAAAAAAACTGAATATAGGCTGGAAATTGGATATTTAGCAATTGGAGCGACTAAAACACCCTATTATAGCTCTAAAATGATTTTTTTTTTGTCATTATATAAAAATCTAGTCATTCCCATCAAGTAGAGTCATAAAAACCGCATTTGAAAATCTGTTTTCCTACCTTTTTGGCGAAAAAATTGAATTTTTCCACTGTGTTGTCTATGGAAATGGCAGTTTTACTGAATTGCGAACTTTATGACGTCATTTGTGAATGTTGGTACTTACTTGGTACTTATTTTTGGTATCAATGGAAAGAGGAGGACCTATCTTATCTATTCGAGTACCAAAACAAGGGTCTGTGTTGTTCCTGTGTTGTGTTAGGCATATGGTACTTCTCTACGGAGGGGGGGGTGGTTACCACCCCCCCCCCCCCCCCCCCCATCGACACTTTGGGATCAATCACCAGGTATATTACATACCACGGTGGATTGTTTATTTGGTCTATGATTTAATTAAAAGGAGCGGAACATGTACCAATTGACCAATTACATTAAATAATTGGCACCAAAAAAGGGGGGTTTTAGCAAGCCGGGGAAAAACCTGAAAGGGGGGGGGGGTGGTGGTGGTGGTCCCCCCTCGGTAGACGACGAGGGTTAAATGGAATTTGTATCCATTATTCGCAACAGTTTGGATACTCGTAATAATTTTAACGTTAAAAGGGGACATAAGCCTAACTTATTCTTTAAAGTGACAGGAGGAGATTTTTTTAGGATACCAATTCTATCAAAGTGCACAGGATCGATTGTAATTTGTAGACCACCTACCAAAACGGTCCGAAGGGTTGATTGGAAACAGAGATAAAAAAATCAAACAGAAACCCTTGTTGAACTTGCCTGACTATCATGCTATCGTAATTGTCCCATAGAACACCGTGCTTGACTTTTAGGTCGTGCCAACGACAGAAAGTTACTAAGTCATAATATTCTGACATAAAGATGGCGTTATTCAGGCTTATCACTTTCAGGTGTTGTGATCTAATACATTGAAACATTCCAATATGCAAAAAAAACCCGGGGTGCGAAAAAAATTGGGGGCGCATTCATTCTGGAAAAAATCTCTCGTGTCTCTTTGAAATAAAAAGCACTGATTTCCTTCCTATATTCGCTGTTGTACGAGTTATCACCAATAGAGATCAAGGGGTTTATAATCTACCAGAGGATTCGATCTTTGGGCATTCAGTGGATGTATTGTATACTCACCTAATTGACACTAAAAACCATAGAGGAAATTGTGTTTCGGCTTAACGTCGTCTTTGGGGTCAACAAACAATCACCAAGGACAAAGGGAATTTTGTTGGGTCCAGGTGCAACGCAGCTGGGAATGTACAGTCCCCAAATTCCTTTACCCTAAGTTCAGATTTACGTTATAATTAGAATTACACCATCACTGACACAACAGAATTTAATATCATAATTGAGTGGACTCGTGAAAAGCATTTAGATGTGGGTAATATGATGCTTCCCGGCTTTAGGCTGAATTATGTATGCGTGGTTTTTGTTAACTGCACGCCCCCCAGTTCACATCCTGGGGGGGGGGGGGGGGGGTGGGGGGGGGGGGGGGGTGGGGGGGGGTATTTTTTTTGGGTGGGGGGGGGGGGGGGTGGGGGGGGTTCTGAGAAAATGTGTGGGAAGCATTCCGACCACCGCTGAGCACACTATATCTCCTGATGTTCTGCATCGGTATGCCATATAAGACCTTCGGTCATTATTTTATGTTTAGCAAGGTCGTGATGATCCGATCACAATGTTCCCTCTACGTTATGTGAGTTGGAAGATTCCTTTAGGGAGGCCAACTCTGTCATTTTGCTATAGGTATGGTCCTATTTGGAATTAACAGCCGATTTCGGATGTTTGTAAAATACGTTTTTTGTTATTGAATTGCTTATTTTAAAATGCCCAATGTCATGGGACAGTCCCGTTGTGAATCTTCTTACAAAAATAAAAAAAAAAAAATAATGCAGAGTACCCGTCTTTGTGCAAAATAGTATATAAGAAGTCAACGATAATTGGTATTCCCTAACACTAATTATCTTGGATTCAGCGTATTAACAGATTATAACTGTGGAATTAATCTTTTTACGTAAGGACCATTGACATATCATTTCCTATTACGGCACAAAGCGACACATTCGCTGATGTATTTAAATATAACAAATCCTGCCTTACGGGACACCCATGGAAAACCGTCGTCTGTGGCATTCACCTGACAGCTTTTTTGTTGTTCGCAAATAACTTCCTTAATTTCCAGGGGAGTTGTTGCGATCATGCCAGGTGCCAAAATGCGGATTATTTAAATAATACCTTCCCCCAGACAAGGGTTAGACGGTTGTTTTCTACACCAATCTTATAGTATGTTTCTTTATTTACCTGACCATTATGGTTTTGCACTTCCGCAAAAAAATAATGGTCATATATAACAAAAGACGGACAATAGATAAGGATGAATGGAAAGAGGGCTAGACGTTTATATATGATAGCGGGCGGCGATCGAGAAGTGAAAAAATTTTGTCCTCCATTTTGTAAAGGGGGAGAAGTCGTCGTTCGCGTGCATTACTTTCAATGGCACTGATTGTTCATTTGAAATTATCTCACAATAAGGGAATATTTTTTTAACACAAAGGACATTTTGTTATATAAAAACAAATCATTTAATTATTAAATAAGAGAACTCTTCGAAAAAAATAATAAATAGAAGGCATGTTATAAATAAGATAATGCATGTATAGAATAAATGAAAAAGAATGAATGAAATGAACGATTAAATCCCAACTTGCCTTGATTGTTATTATGAATATAAATAAAACACAAACACAAATAAAAAAAAAGGAGGGAAGGATTGAGGGAGGGGCGGGGAGGGGGAAGGGGAGATGGAGGGATGGGGAGGGGGAGGGATTGGGGAGGGTGAATGAGGATGGCCGCCGGGGAAGGGAAGGGGAAGGAGGGGATGAGAAGAGGGAATGGGGAACTTAGCGTGCATAGACTATGCAAACAGAATTACCTGCAGAATAACTGAAATAATAGGAGACAATTCTGAAAAAAATAATTGACAAACTTTTTTTTTTGTTTTTTTAAAGCTGAGGAAATGGAAATTAATAAATAAATACAGTGATAGAGACGCATGTTATAACATAAGATAAAAGCGGCACTGCAATTTTAACACCAAAATGATAGTCTAGGCCATTGAAGAACAGAGATATATTTTACCATAAAAATAACAAGACCCAAAACACATAGGGACAATGAGATGGGATAAAGACTCCAGGTAATTTGTGGCCAACTTTAAGTTTCCAAACTTTAATCAACAAAAGTGTATATGAATATTTTTGACTCATACTCACTGAATTAAAAGCACAAAGGTTTAGACCGGTCAAAACAATGTGCCTAGCGTGAAAAGAAGGAAACAGGACCTACCAGGAGTGTTGGGTTCTTGTTGTTGTTAATTTTTAAAAAGCAATTTTCGTCGTCTTTGATGAAGGGAGGGAGTGACTGGTAGGGAAAGGGGAGTGGAGGGGGGGAGGTAGAGGGTGAGAGGAGGGGGCGGGGAGAGGAAGGGAAGGGGAGTGGGAGGGCCCGATTATTTAAGTAAAATGTTTCCTGTAAAATATCAACAATAATTAAAAACAATTTTTTCAACTCTAACATCAGTTCTTTTGGCCAGACATTTATCGTTTCAACCGTAATAAATGTGTAGAACTGCACAACACAATGCACACAGTAAAGTAATCCCAGCATTTAGTAGTCTGTGTCGCGCCAATTAGCGTAAATATGACGCTATTGCGGGAATAATTTGTCGATGCTACTACCACACAATTTTTAATAACATATTAAGATTTTTTCTTTCTAATACAAGAAATATTCACCAAGTTGCATTGACTTTAATTGAAATCAGTACGGTGAAATAGCAGTTCTGCCTTCAGGAAAAGGCCCCGTATGGTGTTTCAATCACTGACTAGTCAATTACGCGCGGCCGCTATCATGTATATTATTGCTTGGTACGACGCGGATATTGACATATGGGTACCATATAGAGTGGCCAAAACGAGGGAGTGCTACAACTTGTTAAGTTAGACACTCAACCTTAATAATTTCTGATGAATAGCCTTTCAAAGTAGTATAGCTTAACACGTAAGTGCCCAAAGGGGTGGGGGGGTCCATAGTACCAAACATTTGATTTTTGCGATTTCTCGGTTTAAGCAATCAAATCTTTCCAAGGAGTTTTTTGCTAATGTGTCTGTGATTTATGAATAATAGCTTCTCAGGATACAAAAAAAGGAAATACACCCACGGCTTCATTAGATAATTAGGTTGGTCCATGGAACCCCCCCCCCCCGTGGGCACTAACGGAATGGAAAAAAATCAAGATATTACTAAATTAAAAAAATTAAAGTAATTAAATCTTGGGATTATTGTTAGATTATAAACCTTAGGAGGTAATCAATTAATAATTTAATATACTTAAATCAAAAACCTTTATATGCTGATAGCATCAATTTTAATTTTGTCATGCGTGCTCTTAATTGTGTACGTCTATGGGAAAAATAAGGCGAGTTGAAGTTGCTGAGAAAAATACAAGATGGTTATAATTTTGGCAATATTTTGCGATGACTTATGTAATTGGTTAGTCTAGCGTAGATAATGATTATTTTGGTCAAAATACCTTATCATTGGAGGTGCTGAAGGATGTAATGTGATGAACACTCCTCTCCTTTCAAATGGCCATGGGTCATAGGTCAAAAGGTCGGATTTCATTTTATTGTGGATGTGGTTCGTAACGTGAACCCATTTATTGGTGTTATTTCTTTTTATTGTGTGGGGATATGTGGTTTCTTTAGTGCCCCTTTATTGGTGGTTGAGTATCATGATGGGCAAAAACTACCACGGGGAAAGTGGTTATATGGGGGGGGTCCCTATGAACCCCCCCCCCCTTGGGCACTAACGGACAGGTTTTTTTAGCTTGGGCACTTAAGTTTAAGCCATGCGAATTTGCATAAAACAAAGATGGCCGCATTCAAGTTTTTTTTCTTTTACTTATTATCATTCCATCGAGAGAGTCTAGACAAAAAACATACAGGGGTGTCCACAAAAAAATGGTTGCCAGGCAAAGTGCCCTCGTGGGAGGTTGGGAAATACTATTAAAATAGTGACGTAATATTTCCATCAATATTCACACATGAAGTCTTGGCTTTAAAATACCCATTTACAGCATCCGATTGGTTGTGCAACCAGAGAGATAGAGAACGCTTAAATATTCCAAGAGAGGGTGCGATACCAATTGTGACACTTTTCACAGAAATGGGATACAAGTAAGCGCATATGTGCATAGGTTGAGAAGGCTTATGATTTAAGATTATATATAGACCTGCAACTGCACATCGAAAGAGGTTCCATTATCATTTTTAAACAGTCATGTGCCAATTTCAATTTGAGGTATGGTGTTTTTATGTTCATTGTTTCAATTTGCCTTCAAGAACAGTAGTTCCTTTTCCAGAGATCTTAAAAATGGGTATTATGCCATAATATTGTTTGATACTGTGTTGCAGCTTGAGTTGTACTCTGTTTTTTTTTTTTTATGAATGAAGTCTTGTATCATGGTTTACTCAGGTGAAAAAAGAAACATTGATATGAAGTAACAAGAAAAAGACCAAGCTATTATAATTGTTGTGAGGGATGAATTCTTTCGAACAAACGTTTATATAACATGATGATTCGATGTGTTCAGTTATCCCATTCAAGTATGTAGACTGTACCACAGTCTCGGCTCTGTCTCTGGGTTAGAGCGCACTTGGTGAAAAGATATGCTAAAACTAAAAACAAACTTGAGGGACTTTTCAGCTTACCATTCCCGCCAACCAACTTGTCAACAGGACGCGAATTACACAGGGCTCCTGGAATTAACACTTGGTAGGGAGTAGCCCGCCAGACTGGACGAATCCTGTAGGGAAACGTCTCCAGCTAGTATCGATTCACAAGTAACGTGACGCATACCTTGCGCACATCAGGGTAATTTTGAATCTAACGGGGACAATGGATACACCACAACAGTTGGTATTCACATGGCACGCGACTTTATAGGTCTCATTTAGCCGATTACGTTCGCGAACACCAGCGAATTGAAATAGCCCCTGTTAATAAGTTTTGACAGTGCATGACCCATTAACAGAATAACGTTTTCACTTGTCCTGTGCTTTGCTGATATCATTTTATGTTGTATATATTTTTTTCCAGCGCAACCTTCGAAGTGCCCAAGTATGGAAAATACAATAACAAGAAAAATAACAAAGACGGGGAAGGAGGGAAGGGAAGAATGCTACAGAAATCAGAAAAATGGACTTGTGATTTATTCCTCGTGTTATGTGTGTTGTTTGTTGGTTGGTCTGTAGTTATTTTCCCTATTGAGGAGGGCGATCATTCTGAAAATAAATAGGTACCCTACAGCCCGCTGCGCCCGGTTAAAGCCGTCGAGTCAGGGGAATTCCCAGCTCCCAGGGTCGACCACTGACGAGCTGCAAAACCGTAAACCTTTTCTAAGGTAATTTGCCGAAAATATGTACCAACTAGTACATCTCCATGTGTGACCTTCGACCTATGTGTGTGACCTTGACCACAGACTTGTTCTGTACCCAGGTCAGTAGTCTATGCAAATGACCTCTAGATGATATGTGACACTTTTGGGTCACTCTTAAAACCCTGATAACCAAAGTAGACTGTCCTCCCCTACCTTCAAATGCTTAAATTATTGCCCCCCCCCCCAACACTCACATCTTGGACAGCGACGCGGTGTAAGGATACGCGTTGTAGCCCCCTTTCCTTGCACCAAAACACCCCAAAATTTCACCCAATGACCCCATTTGTGTGAAAATGTTACCACTGTCACCTAAAGACCCTATTTGGAGAAAAATAAAATCCTCGCTACAAAGACCCCACTTCTCGGGAAAATTTGAATATTGTAACCGGAAAACCCCGATTTTGGGTAACTTTGGCTACTCCACCCAAAGGCCCCTATTTCTTTAGTCCTCTGTCACCGAATGCCTGGGTTGTGAAGCGCCAGCGTTACACCCATATCCATTCATATGTGAGTGCCCCCCCCCCCCCCCCACCCGGTGTCAGTCATATGTCAAAGTGCATAGCCGGACAGACAGACAGATCTGTTTTGAGTAATATAGAATATGAGTATTTCGATACGAGCCAATGAGAAATTGTTTCATCAAGGTTCATTTAAGATGCATGAGGCGCAGGTTTATTGAAATGCAAATAAAATTAGAATGGAGATCTTTGTTCAATTAGTGACCAAACTATCAAAATAAATGATTTTATGCCGTATAGAATATGAGCAATAAATGTACACGACAAGGGTTCCGGATATTTGATTCAGTGGAAATAATAATATACATACACTATATAGATACTCTTATATTTGATTAGAGTTTCAATAAAAATGCATCATCATAAAGTCAAATACAACATTAAACGAGAAATCGTGACTTGGGGGGCCAACCCTGCCTAGCCAAACGACAATGGGCGCGTGCGACAACCCCCATGGCCCAGGTGGCTGTCAACAGCCTCAGTCCGTTCCCAGGGCCAGTTTAAATCATGCGCAAAAAATAAGTCGTCACACTGAGTGGTCTGGCTAAGGGTCGCTTAAGCACATACGGCACGTCGAGAGACAGTGCGAGTATACCAGAACCATGTGTTTTGAATAATGTTTGTGGCGGAGTTACTTCCCCCGACCTCGGGGGAGACTTGAGACGTTTTCCCTACAGCTTCGGAGGGTCCACGGATATGGTTGAAGTCGTCTAGTGTAATTTTTCAGTCGCTTAGCTGTTTCATCACCATGGACCCGAGGAGGGTCTAAATTTCAATGAAAAGTGGCACAATTGGTTTTTACCCTCTTAGATATTAGTCATATTCTGATTGGAACAACAACTCAGATGCCGCTAAAGGTATTAAAAAGCCAAGATTTCATTTATAAATGATGTAAATATCACATCCCAAATTTATTTTTTTCATCTCCAACGAGGGTGCTTTTGCCTTGCCACCATTTTGTGGACACCCTGTCATTGAACAAGATATACAAGAGTACCAAGATAAAAAAATACTTATACAATGCTAAAAAATTCATTTTAAATACAAAATTTTATGAAAAACTATTTTTGAGCACTTTTGCTGTCTTTAACAGAACAAAGTAACAACAGTCCACCAATCGAAATATAGATATGACAGGGTATTTGAATGTACTTAAAGTACAAGTCATGGCATTGTTGTTCACATTTCAACATTACGTGCAATTTGTGTTGGTATGGGAGACCCGTAACCCATTCTCCCTACTTCCGACCCCCATCACCCTCCGATCCACCTAAGTGCACAACAATAAAACATATTATGTTGCAAACCCTGCCCCCCCCCCCCTACCCCCAAGACATACCCTTAAAAGGGAGCAGGCCATTGCAAGGGGGGGGGGGGGGAGATGCCTGCCTCAACAGACACAGTGAACCAAAATGGCATCAACATCTCTGCGATGCCACTGGTACTGGAACCGCCATGGAAAATCACGACAAGAAACTCCAAGTAATTACCCAAATCGAGCAGAACATGTCGCCCCCCTCCGGTCCTATGGGTCTCCCAAAGATCTATGTCCACTGCATTCAATGGGGATTAATCTTGTTACCCCCCTACTTTCTTAAGCAAGCATTGGACACTCCAAAAATATCCTTATTTTAATCCTATGGCTCCACCAATAATTTGCACCATTTGGGTATCCAAATCGGAGCAATTTAAAATTTGACACTGTACAACTGAAATGGACACTTTTATTGAGTTTGCTGCTTGTAGCCTCTAACCTCTGAAACCTTAGGGTACATATTACCAAACTAGACTTTTGAATCCTTATGGTTGACACATAATAGTGTATACTTTTCAACATGATTGGATCCATTAAAAATTTGACCCCTGTACAATCTTTTATGCACCCCCCCCCCCTCTCTTAGGCACACCTGCGGCAATTAAGAATCGCGTTTCAGGGGTCTTCGTCAGGCTGTCTACATCATATTTAAATCACTCAAACTTTGTACTTGAGATGGTTACAAATGTGTGCCTAGCTCCAGGGCTATATCCA